>JAKSXO010000059.1:1009806-1032306 GCA_024509115.1 Crotalus helleri
ACTTCTATCTATCTATCTATCTATCTATCTATCTATCTATCTATCTATCTATCTATCTATCTATCTATCTATCTATCTATCTATCTATCTATCTATCTATATGTATCATCTATCTATAGATAGATCCATCTATCCAGCTATCTATCTAACATCTATCTATCTATCTATCTATCTATCTATCTATCTATCTATCTATCTATCTATCTATCTATCTATCTATCTATCTATCTATCTATCTCATTCTCCAAAAGAAGGCAAATGACCAGCTGTCTGCAAGGAGTATAAATCCTTCCCTTCCCCACCATCCAGTCAGAGCTGAAGAAGCTTCTTGGATGAGAAGTGAAACGTCTTCAAAGAGAAACAAGAAAGTCCAGTTGCCTCCTGAAAAAGCATCTTTGGGACACAAATTGCCATGTTTGGCCGAAAAACTGAAGTCCAGAATCATTTTACTGGTGTGTTTGCATGAATGTGTTGACGTCTCTGTTCCTAGAATACAGGTATTCCTTGAGTTAAGCCATTTGTTTCATGACCATTCAAACTTACAACAGGACTGAAAAAAGGGACTTTTCGCTCCTCGCACTTATGACCCTGGCAGCAACCCCATGGACACATGATCAAAATCCGGGAGTTTGGCCCCGGCAACGTATTTATGACGGTTGCAGGATCCCAGGGTCCTGGGATCCCTATTTGCGACGTTCCCAGCCAACGTCCGACAAGCAAAGTCAATGAGGAAAGCTGGATTCATTTAACGACCATGTAATTCCCTTAACGGCTGCCGTGTTTCACTCAACAACCGTAGGCAAAAAAGTAAAATTAGTGTGTTTCACTTCGCCTCCTTGTTTAGCAATCGAAATTCTGCTCCCAGGACTAGCTAACAGAAAGATAGGGAAACTACTACAGACCTTATAGTGCTGCTCCTTAGACCTGGAAACCAGAAAAAAAAAAAAAAACAGAATGAGCAAACATGTGCAAAGTTCATCATTATACAGTCAATGATGGTCTATTTCTTTTCCCACATTCCCTCTATTTGTATTTGAAGGTCAAGGTTCTTATATTCATAAAGTACAACTCCAGTCAAGCCTGTGCAATTTTCTGGCCTGGCCTACCTTGAAGGGCTGGCATTAGTCTTGAAGGCCTGCATTTTTTCTCCCCTCCCTTTTACACCCGAGTAAGACAGTCATCTCTAAAGCGCTACATCTATTGCCTAAAACAGTGTTTTTTTTTTCAAATGTGGTCCCTTTAAGATGGGTGGACTTCAACTCCCAGAATTCCACAGCCAGCTGTGCTGGCTGTGGAATTCTGGGAGTTGAAGTCCACCCATCTTAAAGGGGCCACGTTTCAAAAAAAAAAAAAACCACTGTCCTAAATTAACTTCTCAGTTATTCATCCCTTTACCTGCAGCAAAAAATAGGCCAAATTAAATTTTACTCACCTCTTTTCTTCTTCAAGTAGAAATAAAGCACCGTGAAGAGCAAAATGACTAGGATGAAACCAGACACCCCAGCAGCAATTGGGATGATCCAGTTATAATCTCTAGAAGCTAAAGAGAAAGCTTGAATGGTCATGCTGAAAACGGAAAACTCGATCACAGTTTTGTTCTGAGATATTAACTGTTTGTTGAGGCTATAGGGTTTCCTGCTTGAGCAGGGGTTGGACTAGAAGACCTCGAAGGTCCCTTCCAATTTTGTTATTCTATTCTATTCTATTCTATTTTAGTCTAGTCTAGTCTAGTCTATAATTTCTACATTCTATTCTATTCTATTCTATTCTATTCTATTCTATTCTATTCTATTCTATTCTATTCTATTCTATTCTATTAAGTCTAGTCTAGTATAGAGAAGGAAGGACTCACTGGAGAAGAGCCTAATGCTGGGAAAGATGGAGGGCAAGAGAAGAAGGGGACAACTGAGAAGGAGGTGGCTGGATGGAGTCACTGAAGCAGGAGGCATGAGCTTCAATAGACTCCAGAAGATGGTAGAGGACAGGAAGGCCTGGAGGAATGTGGTCCATGGGGTTGCGATGGGTCGGACACAACTTCGCAATTAACAACAAAGTCTAATCTATTCTACTCTACTCCACTCCACTCTACTCTACTCTACTCTACTCTACTCTACTCTACTCTACTCTACTCTACTCTACTCTACTCTACTCTATTCTATTCTATTATCTGTCTATCCTATCCTATCCCAATTTTCTATCCCATCCCATCCCATCCCATCCCATCCTATTCTATTCTATTCTATTCTATTCTATTCCATTCTATTCTATTATCTGTCTATCCTATCCTATCCTATCCCATCCCATCCCATCCCATCCCATCCCATCCCATTCCATTCCATTCCATTCCATTCCATTCCATTCCATTCTATTCTATTCTATTCTACTCTATTCTATTCTATTCTATTCCATTCCATTCCATTCTATTCTATTATCTGTCTATCCTATCCTATCCTATCCCATCCCATCCCATCCCATCCCATCCCATCCCATCCCATCCCATCCCATCCCATTCCATTCCATTCCATTCCATTCTATTCTATTCTATTCTATTATCTATCCTATCCTATCCTATCCTATCCTATCCTATCCCAATTTTCTATCCTATCCTATCCTATCCTATCCCACCCCATCCCATCCGATCCCATTCCATCCCATCCCATCCCATCCCATCCCATCCCATTCCATTCCATTCCATTCCATTCTATTCCTTATTCTATCCTTCCTATCCTATCCTATCCTATCTTATCCTATTCTATTCTACAATCTGTCTATCCTATCCTATCCCATATTTCCTATCGTATCCTATCCTATCCTATCCTATCCTGTCAACTTAATCCTGATTAGCTGTCTCATTGTGGAGTTTTGGACTTACGACGGTGGTTTCTTCTCTGCATCGTTGTAAACCCAAGACAAGGGGTAACTGATCTAACCAGGATCGGGCCATTTAAACGTGTCCCTTTTTTCAGGGCCATCGTAACTTGGAACGGTCACTAAAGGAATTGTAGCGAGTTGAGGATTACCTGCAATTGAAATTCCCGCAGTGGAGACGTAGATGGCGGAAACTGTCAAAAGGGATCTCTCTGGTCAGAGAACAAAACAAGAAACCTTGTTTTTGAAAGCCTGGAAGCTTTTGATGGACTTTTTGCGGGAAGGAGCAAAAGAAGGAACGGGTGATTTAGGGATCTGAAGACTGAGAAAGATCTAAATGGATGAAGGGGCTTGTAAAATATTTAAGGGGGAAGAGAGACAATCAGGATCTAATTATCTGTTCCAAAGAAGGCCACAAGGTCATCTATACGTTTCTTAATTTTGGGGGGTTTTGTTTCCTGTTTTCTTTCTGACGTTTTCCTTTTGGTTCGTTAGGATGATATGAACATATTGAATAAATACTGTATAATTGAAAGAGAGAGAGAGAGAGAGGGAGAGGGAGGGAGGGAGGGAGGGAGAGAGCGAGAGAGAGGGAGGGAGGGAGGGAGGGAGAGAGAGAGGGAGGGAGAGAGAGGGAGGGAGGGAGAGAGAGAGAGGGAGGGAGGGAGAGAGAGAGAGGGAGAGAGAGAGAGAGAGAGAGAGAGAGAGAGAGAGAGAGAGAGAGAGAGGCTTAGCCAAAGGATGGATTTGTTCTTCTTGGCAACCACTAAGATTTGTCTGTGTGTGATGGATTTCCAATTCGGGTTACAGAAATAACTCTTTGTCTAGTTGTATGTGACGCACAGAACGAAAACCTCAGTTTGACCTAATGTCAATTTATGTCTACGTCAAAACGGCCCCGGAAAATTTTTAATGAGTGAAAATGCCAGAAAAAGATATTTTTCTGCAAAGTAGAAGTAGATCTCTAGACTTACAATTGGGCCCAAAATTTTTGTTGCTGAGCGAAACGTTAGTTAAGTGAACTTCTCCCTATTTTACGACTTTCCTTGCCACTGTTGTTAAGTGGATCACTGCAGATAATAATAATAATAATAATAATAATAATAATAATAATAATAATAATAATAATAATAATAATAATAAAAGTTGGAAGGGACCTTGGAGGTCATCTAGTCCAATCCCCTGCTCAGGCAGGAAACCCTATACCATTTCAGACAAATGGCCGTCCAGTCTCTTCTTAAAAACTTCCAGTGTTGGAGCATTCATCGCTTCTGGAGGCAGGTAGTTCCACTGGTTAATTGTTCTAACTGTCAGGAAGTTTCTCCTTAGTTCTAGGTTGCTTCTCTCCTTGCTTAGTTTCCATCTGTTGCTTCTTGTCCTGCCTTCAGGCGCTTTGGAGGATAGCTTGACTCCCTCTTCTTTGGGGCAGCCCCTGAGATACTAGAACACTGCTATTATGTCTTCCCTCGTCCTTCTCTTCATTAAACTAGACATACCCAATTCTAGCAACCGTTCTTTATTATCTTTTAGCCTCCAGTCCCCTAATCATCTTTGTTGCTCTTCTCTGCACTCTTTCTAGAGTTTCAGCATCTTTTTTACATCGTGGTGACCAAAACTGGATGCAGTATTCCAAGTGTGGCCTTACCAAGGCCTTGTAAAGTGGTATTAACTCTTCACCTGATCTTGATTCTATCCCTCTGTTAATGCAGCCTAGCACTGTGTTGGCTTTTTTGGCAGCTGCAGCACACGGCTGACTCCTATTTAAGTGATTGTCCACTAGGACTCCCAGATCCCTCTCACAATAGCAGTTGCTGCTATTGAGCCAGGTACCCCTTATACCATACCTGCGCATTTGGTTTTTCTTGCCTAAATGTAGATTAGAAGCCTGGAGGCTAAAACATACAAAGAATGATTGCAAGAACTGGCTATGACTAGGGCAGGGGTAGGCAACCTTGGCTCTTTTTTGACTCGTGGACTTCAACTCCCAGAATTCCTGAACCAGCACTGCTAGCTCAGGAATTCTGGGAGTTGAAGTCCACGAGTCATAAAAGAGCCAAGGTTGCCTATCTCTGGACTAGTCTAATGAAGAGAAGGACCAGGAGAAACACAATAGCAGTGTTCCAATATTTGAGGGACCGTCACAAAGAGGAGCAGGACATGCTATTATCCAAAAGAACCCAAAGGCCAGACAAGAAACAATGGATGGAAACTGATCAAGGAGAGATTCAACCTAGAAATAAAGAGAAATTTTCTAGCAGAACAATCAGTTAGTGGAACATCTTGCCTTCAGATGTTGTGGGTGCTCCATCCCTGGAGGCTTTCAAGAAGACACTGGTCAGCCACTGGTCAGAAATGGTATAGAGTCTTCTGCTCAGGCAGGGGGTTGGACTAGATGACCCACAAGGCCCCTTCCAGCTCTTTTACTCTGTTATTCTGCATTCTGTAACAAATTGAAAGAGTGCAGGAAAAAGCCACAAAGATGATGAGGGATCTGAAGATTAAAACATACCATGATCAGTTGAGAGATCTGGATATGTTTTGCCTATCAAAGAGAAAGACTACAGGTGACATGATAGCAGCCTTTCAATATTTGAAGGACTGTCACAGAGAAGAAGAGGTGGACCTATTCTTCAAAGCACCTGAGGGCAACATATCAAAGAGACATCCAGTCTGGAACGAAGGAGAAATTTCCTGACAGTGAGAACAATCGATCAGTGGAACACCTCCAGAAATTGGAGGTGCTCCATCACTGGAGGGCCTCCTGTTTGAGCAGAGGGCTAGACTAGAAGATCTCCAAGGGCCCTTCCAACTGCTATTCTGTTCCTGGAAGCCTCATGTGGCTTGGGGTGTTTCACGTCTAAATTTGGAACCAGGCATAGCTGTAGCACTAGCACACAGGTCCTCAGACCAGGAAGACAAGTACACCAACTTCACCCCCAGCTTGTTCACACTGACCTTTCACAACCACCTGAGTCCCATGTCCTTTAAGCCAATCCTTAGTTCCCGACCCGTCTTGCTTCTTCTTCACGCAGTAGTAAGTCCCGGTGTCTTCCAGACTAACGTTGCGGATGAAGATGGTAAAATCCGTGTTGGAATTTGGAGAACGTCTTTTTATTCTTTCATCCTTTTCATCGGTCTGGGCATCTGCATAGATGAGTTTCCGCTGAGGACCTTCACCCAAGAACCATTTCACAGGACCAGGTGGAAGCTTATCTGGCACTTCACACTCCAGACGAAGGTCTTCTCCTATGACAACCGTAACAGACCACTGGGGTTGTAAGAGCCATGGATCCTTGGCCTTAACACCTAAGAAGGAGGAACCAAGATTGTAGTTAAACCATAGAATCCTAGGCCTGGAAGGGACCTTGGAGGTCTTCTACTCAACCCCTTCCCCAAGGTAGAAGACTTTATGCCATCGCAGTCAAATAGTTTCCCAATCTTTCTTTGAAGACCTCCAGGGATGGACTACCCGCAACTCCAGGAAGCAAGCTAGTGCATTGATTAATTGTTTTCTCTCAGAAAATTTCTCCTTACGTCTAGATCAGGGGTAGGCAACCTTGGCTCTTTTATGACTCATGGACTTCAACTCCCAGAATTCCTGAGCCAGCCATGCTGAGGGGAAAGGGAGAGGTTTCCAAGCTGAGCCAGGCTGGCTCAGGAATTCTGGGAGTTGAAGTCCACGAGTCATGAGGGGACCATAGTTCCCCCATGCTGGCTCGGGAATTCTGGGAGTTGAAGTCCACGAGTCATAAAAGAGCCAAGGTTGCCTACTCCTGGTCTAGGTTGCATGTCTCTTTGACAAGCTTACTTCTAGCCTTGCTCTCCGGGGCCTTAGAGAATAAGTCAGTCTTCTTGATGAAAGCCCCTCAATTACTGGAAGTGTGCAGAGAAAAACAACAAAGATGTAGGCAGGACAAGAAGCAACGGATGGAAATTAACCAAGAAGAGAAGCAACCTAGAACCAAGGAGATATTTTCTGAGAGTGAGGACAATCTATCAGTGAAACAACCTGCCTCCAGAAGCTGTGAATGCTCCCAACACTGGAGGTTTTTAAGAAGAGATTAGACAGCCATTTGTCAGAAATGGTATAGGGTTTTCCTGCCTGAGCAGGGGGTTGGACTAGATGACCTGCAAGGTCCCTTCCAATATTATTATTATTATGGATCATCGCACAGTCAGCCAGATGTTCAGACTGGATTTGGCATTTTGTCTACCTATCGAGTCCTTACCCAGGACCTGGGATAGGCAGATGTGGATGTTTGATAATATTACAGATATCGTCGCAAGATGGAAGCAGTTCCTAGTAAGGCCGCCTTTTGCAATTGACTAATAGCGAATTTGTCAATGCCAATGATGGTGTTCAAGTGGTGCTCCAGTTGTTTTGGGATTGCACCCAAGGCGCCTATGACTATTGGTACTACCTTTGCTTGCTTTTGCCACAGTCTTTCTATTTCTGTTTGTAGGTCTTTGTATTTTGTTATCTTCTCCAATTCTTTCTCGTCTATTCTGCTGTCTCCAGGCACTGCCACGTCCACTATCCAGACTTTTTTGTCTTTCTTATCGACAATTGTTAAGTCCGGGGTGTTATGTTAGAGGTGCTTGTCTGTTTGAATTCTGAAGTTCCAGAGTTGTTGTTGTTGTTGTTGTTGTTGTTGTTATTATTATTATTATTATTATTATTATTAAAAGGGCAGAATATATTTCCCAAAAGGATTTTAAAAGCAGAAACCAACCCCGTCCCCCAAGTCTCTCTGTCCCAAGCAGAAACCAGTTCTATACAAATGCAGATGCAAAGGTTGCAACTGGAACATTAAGAAGACAAAGACCCAAAATCTGCATACCTCACCCAAACTCTAAGAGTCATTAGCCCCAGCCCCAGGGAAGCAGGACATGACTTTTGGGACATAATAGGATTAACCCACAGATGCCAAAGGGCAAACCCAGACTCAGCTCAAAATACATGACACAGGAAATAGCCTCAAACAGGAACAGGAAGTATCTCCAAACAAAAGGCTCCAGACGGTATAAAAACCCACTCCCTACATGTGTTCACTTTTTTTTCTGCCAGTCTGGTTCTCCTTTTCAATAAACTACAAACTTCTTTCTAAAGCAGTCGCCATGTTGTTTATCCCCGGCTTGGACGGAACCATGATAAAGACTTTTCTTTCAACAACCCCTTCTCCCTCCCAAGATAATTAGATACGGAAAGTGAGATGGTTACTTTGATTATGATACTGAGGGATTCCTATGAATTGTGAGTGATTTCTATAAATTCCTCCCCCGCCCAAAAAAAAGAGAAGTGGAAAAAGAAAAGTAAGAGGAAGAATCACCACGGAGAATCACTTTTTTTTGTGTGTGTGTAGAGCAGATCAAGTCTTTAGCCCCAAGTTCCCTCCAAACAGGCTGAGCAGTAGCCATCCATGTGGTTCCTATTTTTTAAAACTATTGCAAAAAACAGAGAGAAGCAAATCCAATGGAACATTCTAGCAGAGGTCATGACTAATTAGCAGAAACGTTGAGTCCAAGCTCTTACAATTACTGAGCCCGGAAAGAGCACAGAGAAGAGCAACAAAGATGAGTAGTGGGGCTGGAGGCTAAAACATATGAAGAACAATTGCAGGAATTGGGGATGTCTAGCCTAGTAAAAAAAAATACAGTTCTGCTTGCCAGTAAGCATGAAGACCTTCAGCTCCTCATCAACAGAGTCACAGAAATATCTGAAAAATACAGCTTGAAGCTTAACCCCTCAAAAACCAAGATCATGGTCGTCAGCAAAGAACCCGTTAATTTACCACCAATAAATTCAGAAGGAATACCACTAGAAAAAGTTGAAAGGAGCACACATCTCGGTTCTAATTTACATGACCGCTGGGACATGACCACTGAGGTAAAGACAAGGATAGATAAAGCTCGAACAGCATTCTTCAAAATGGAAAAGGTCTTCTGCAGTCACGACATAAGCCTAAGACTGAAAATCAGGCTTGCCAGATGCTCTATTTTTTCTATCCTGCTCTATGGAGTAGAGCAGGGGTAGTCAACCTTGGCTGTTTTATGACTCGTGGACTTTAACTCCCAGAATTCCTGAGGCAGCCTGGCTCAGCTTGGAAACCTCTCCCTTTCCCCTCAGCATGGCTGGCTCAGGAATTCTGGGAGTTGAAGTCCACGAGTCATAAAAGAGCCAAGGTTGATTACCCCTGGAGTAGAGAGTTGGTCTCTGACAGAAGGCCACCTGAAGAGACTAGAAGCATTTGAAATGGGGATTTACAGGCGGCTGTTACGTAGAAGCTGGGTTGACAAGATCAGAAATGAGGAGGTGATAAGCCACCTGGGAAAGCCAAGGAAAATCATCAAAACAATTAAAAAACGAAAGTTAGAATATTTCGGGCAGCCAGAAAAATACGGCATACTCCATTTAATCCTCCAGGGAAAGATTGGAGGCAAACGAGGTCCAGGCAGAAGAAGAACATCACGGCTTCAAAATCTAAGGGACTGGTTTGGACCAAACTCAGCAGCACTTTTTTTTTTTTGTAAAAAATTTTATTTTCAATTTTGCAATACATAACAATCTTACAAATACTTCAGATAAAAAATAAAACAAATTGATACACAGCACATTCGGTCTTGCCCGCCCATTTCCCCCCAAACTGCATCCCACCTCAAACCAACTTACTTCTTTCCCTCTTTTTCTTCACTCACCCCCTCTCCTCCTTCACCTCCACCTTCCTACTTACTTCTCACCTTCTTCTCCTCCCTCTTGATGCGGTCCAGGGGAAATGCCTGAGCAGTTCCTCTCTCAAAATTAAAACATTAATATTATATACAATAAGACTATTTCTACTTTATCTGAACTACTTAAACTTCAACCCATCCCACCCACCCCTCCCACCCCCCGACTTCCCAGAGCAAAATACAGGATTATGCAAACATATTAAACATAATCTATTTAAGTTTACTAATTATACAATGAACAAAATCATAAAAACCCTTAACTCTCTTCAAACTTTAACATCATAAGTTTATAAACAAAATCATTACTCATAGAATAAGGGAAACTTTGTAGTTCCATATTTCTTCTGAACATATTCTATCCATCTTCTCCATAGGTTAAAATATGTCTCTTGTGAATGGTCCTTTAAATATGCAGAAATTTTAGCCATTTCTGCTAAATTAGAAACCTTAAATACCCATTCTTCTAAAGAAGGCAGAGTATCCTTCTTCCAATATTGACCTACTCAGCAGCACTTTTATCAGCACTTGAGCTGATAAAAACAGGATCGCCAACATGATCGCCAACGTCCGATAACGGATATGGCAGAAGAAGAAGAAGAAGAAGAAGAAGAAGAAGAAGAAGAAGAAGAAGAAGAAGAAGAAGAAGAAGAAGAAGAAGAAGAAGAAGAAGAAGAAGAAGAAGAAGAAGAAGAAGAAGAAGAAGAAGAAGAAGAAGAAGAAGAAGAAGAAGAAGAAGAAGAAGAAGAAGAAGAAGAAGAAGAAGGGGTAGGAACATGATAGCAGTGTTCCAATATTTGAGAGGCTGCCACAAAGAAGACGGGGTCAAACTATTTTCCAAAGCACCAGAAAGCAGGACAAGAAGCAACAGATGGAAATTCACCAAGGAGAGAAGCAACCTAGAACTAAGGAGAAACTTCCTGACAGTTAGAGCAATTAACCAGTGGAATGGCTTGCCTTCAGATGTTGTGAGTGCTCCATCACTGGAAACTTAAGAAAAGACTGCTTGTCTGGAACAGTATGGCTCTCCTTCTCAATAACAGCTCTGTTATTCTGTTATTCTTTAATTCACTGTATCAGTCACTTCTGTCTAAAGCCTTTCGGCCTGATCACTCACCTCCGTCTGTTGCTGAAGGCAAGCTGGAAAGCAGTACGAAAAACAGCCTGGAAAGGAAGACGCCCCAAGCCATTGGAGATGCCGGTTTGGTTAAAAGGGCAACAAGTCTCAGGTCTCCCTGACTGTGGGATAAACCGCTGTGGATGGTCACGCACACAGTCAGCTGCTTCTGTGCAATGTCTGCGTAATGTCTGGCTGCAAGTTTGCCAACTCCTCGAAAAGGGAAGTCACAACAGGAAACGGATTTGACATGAAGTCGGATGTGTTTTGGGTTGGGTTGCATTTGAGGGAAGAATAGTATGGCTAAATAAATAAATAAAGATCCTGCATAAATGGCATAGAGCAGGGGTGTCAAACTCAATTTCATTGAGGGCTGCATCAGCATTGGGGTTGCCCTCAGGGGGGCCGGGAGGTCTTCTAGTCCAACTTCCTGCTCCAGCAGGAAACCCTATACCAGGGGTAGGCAACCTTGGCTCTTTTGTGACTCGTGGACTTCAACTCCCAGAATTCCTGAGCCAGCATGGGGGAATTATGGCCCCCTCATGACTCGTGGACTTCAACTCCCAGAATTCCTGAGCCAGCATGGGGGAACTATGCCCCCTCATGACTCGTGGACTTCAACTCCCAGAATTCCTGAGCCAGAATAGCTCAGCATGGAAACCTCTCCCTTTCCCCTCAGCATGGCTGGCTCAGGAATTCTGGGAGTTGAAGTCCACGAGTCATAAAAGAGCCAAGGTTGCCTACCCCTGCCCTATACTATCCAAAAAAATAGCTGTCCGGTCTCTTTTTAAAATTCTCCAGTGATGGAGCACCCACAACTTCTGAATGAAAGCCGTTCCACTAATTAAATGTTTTCACTGTTGGGAAATTTCTCCTTAGTTCTAGGTTGCTTCTCTCCTTGATCAGTTTCCATCTGTTGCTTTTTGTCCTGCTCTCAAGTGCTTTGGAGAATAGCTTGACTCCCTCTTCTTTGGGGCAGCCCCTGAGATACTGGAATGTTGCTATCCTGTCCCCCCTCATCCTTCTCTTCATTAGACTAGACATCCACAATTCCTGCAAAGGTCCTTTATATGTTTTAACCTCCAGCCCCTTAATCATATCTGTTGCTCTTTTCAGCACTCTTTCTAGAGCAGTGGTTCTCAACCTGTGGGTCGGGACCCCATTTGGGGTCGAATGACCATTTCACGGGGGTCGCCAAACAATGCAGTCCGCCACTTTTTCCCCTTTTTCCTTAGCTGTGCTACTCCCTTTTATTCTATTGGCTTTTGAAAGCCAATAGAATAGATTCTCTTGAATAGAGTCTAATTCTATTGGCTTTCAAAAGCCAATAAGAATTGTCCAGGCTGTCTCTGCCCTGCTGAGCCCGCCAAAAGTCCCATTCTGCAAACGGTGTTGCACCAGTTGAGTAGTCCTCGACTTACGATCGGTTGAGTAGTCCTTGACTTACGACCGGTTGGGGGTCGCGGTATTAAAAAGGTTGAGAACCACTGTTCTAGAGTCTCCAAAACTTTTTTTATATCGTGGTGACCAGAATTCGACTTGACATCCCCAGTTCCTGCAATCATTCTTCATATGCTTTAGCCTCCAGTCCCCTAATCATCTTTGTTGCTCTTCTCTGCCCTCTTTCTAGAGTCTCAACATCTTTTCTATATTTGGTGACCAAATTGGATGCAGGATTCCAAGTGTGGCCTTACCAAGACATTGTGAAACAGCACTTACCAAGACATTGTAAAGCAGCACTAATACTTCACGTAATCTTAATGTTATCCCCCTGTTCCTAATCCTTCTTGTCCATTAAACTAGATATACTCAGTTCCCTGCTCATTGTTCAGTTCATCATCAGTTCATCATATGTTTTAGCCTCCAATCCTTTAATCATCTTTGTTGCTGTTCTTTTTTTTTAAATAAAGATTTTGTTGATTTTCTTTTACATACATATGTTAATTTTTCAACCAACGAGCTGTCTGGGATCAGCTATGCGAATCCATATTTGATTCCTAATCCTTCATTCTTTCCTCTAACCAACAATAAAATAAGTCCCAAGTCTGGTAGTCATCTGTGTCTTCTTTATCTTTCAATCTCATAGTTAATCTGTCCATCTCTGCGCATTCCAATATTTTTCTGATTATTTCTTCCTCCGATGGCAGTCCTTCATTCTTCCAATATTGCGCAAAGATTATTCTCGCTGCTGTAGTGATGTGTAAAATCAAATGTAGACTTTGCTTATTAACCTTTTCAGGCATTATACCAAATCAGAAAAGTTCAGGTTTAAAACCAACCTGTTCACCTAATATTTTTTTCTCACCACGCACGTATCTTTTTCCAATAAGCCTTGGCTTTGCCACATGTCCACCAGATGTGATAGTACAGTACGTGCCTGAGTTGTGCGTACATTTCCAGCATCCATCTGACATATTTTTAAACGTTTTTGCTCATCTTGCTGGTGGAAAGTGCCATCTATAAAACCTTTTATGTAAGTTTTCTTTATATGAAGTTGACATTGCTGTTCTGCTTTCCAGAGTGTCCAGTCTCTTTGCAGTGAGGTCTGGCTGGAATAACCATTGCGAGAACACTCTCCTTTTAGTGACCATCCCCTTGTGCCCTGCCTTGGCTTATCCATAAATTGTTACGCCTGGATGCCTCTCGTGGGCTTTTCTGCCTCGCATCTCAATTTCCTACCCTGCTACGTCACTCTGACACTGCTCAAATCCACCCAGTCAGCAGATGCTTCTCTTCTGTAAATCCATGGAAACTCTGAGGCGTGGAAGGATAGAAGGCTCCACTTTCTAGACACAAAGCAGCAACCTTGCCGTGGTGCATCTTAAAAAAGATTTAAAAAAATAAAACAAAGAAAAGAAAAGGGTTGGAAATGAGTTGCAATTGCTGAGAAAGTTCCCGATTAAAAGCCTAAGGAAAGGTTTTATTATTAAGAGCCGAAGGAAGGGGTTTGAGTCTGGACGCAGCGATAATGATCAGGGCGAATTCTAGTAAGCCAGAAACGGTGTAGTAGACTTTCTACAAATAAATTACAACAGCAGACTGTTAACAGAGTGCTTCGAACTTTAACTTCACGGTGATTTGTTCCTGTTAGCTATTTTTCCTCTCACGTATGGAAGGAGTGGCAGGTCAGCTGGATTGCAAATAGGTGGATAGGTGATCCTTGACATACGCCAGTTCATTTAGAGACCATCCAAAGTCACAGCTGCATTGAAAAAAGGGTCTGGCGACCGTTTTTCACGCTTATGACCTTTGTAGCATCCCCATGACCATGTGATCAAAATTCAGATGCTGGGCAACTGACTCATACTCATGACCGTTGGTGTGTCCCAAGGTCACGTGATTCCCCCTTTTGCAACCTTTCGATAAGCAAAGTCACTAGGTGAAGCTTCACAACAGATGTTTCATGAGCTGACTAGGTAACGTTATCAGTATTAGGAGGGAATGACAGGGTAAGCCACATATATATATATATATATAAACAGGAGCAAGCCCCACTTCCTTCTTCTTCCACTGATGCTGTTACATAGTTGGGTCATGAGACGTCTGCAAGAAAAGAAGCCAACTCAGAGGGACCCCATAGATCACTACCACCCCCCTCCTCCTCCTACCATCCTTCCTTCTTCCTCCTCCTCCTCTTCCTCCTCCTCCCCTCCTGCTCCCCTCCCTTCTTCCTCCTCCTCCCCCCCCTCCTCTCCTCCCCCCTCCAGCTCCTCTCCGCCTCCCCTACTCCTCCCCTCCTCTCCTCCTCCTTCTAGCACTGATGATGATGTTGCTTAGTTGGGTAAGTAAACAACCAAGCTCAGAAAGCATCAAGGACCATACAGTCCTTCTCCTCCTCCTCCTCCTCCTCCTCTTCCTCCCCCTCTCCTCCTCCCCCTCCCCTCCTTCTCCCCTCCCCTTTTCCTCCTCCTCCTCCCCTTCTCCTCCCCATCCTCTCCCCTCCTCCTCCCCTCCTTCCTCCTCCCCTCCTTCCTCCTCCTTCTCTTCCTCCTCCTACCCCTCTCCTCCTCCTCCCCTCTCCTCCCCTCCTCTCCTCCTCCTTCTAGCACTGACAATGATGTTACTTATTTGGGTAAATAAACAACCAAGCTCAGAAAGCACCAAGGACCATACAGTCCTTCTCTTCCTCTTCCTCTTCCTCTTCCTCTTCCTCTTCCTTTCCTCAAACTCCACTCTCTTCTAGCACTGACAATGATGTTACTTAGTTGGGTAAGTAAAGAACCAAGTGCAGAAAGCATCAAGGACTGTACAGTCCTTCTTCTTCGTCTTCCTCTTCCTCCTCCTCCTCTTCCTCCTCCTTCTCCTTCTCCTTCTTCTTCTTCTTCTTCTTCTTCTTCTTCTTCCTCCTCCTCCTCCTCCTCCTCCAACCCCACTCCCTTCTAGCACTGAAGATGTTACCTAGTTTGCTCAATGAAACATCTGCAAGAAAACAACTAATCTCAGAGAGTGCCAAGGACCCCACAATCCTCCTCCTCCTCCCCTCAAACCCCACTCCCTTCTAGCACCGATGATGTTACTTACTCGAGTAATGAAATGGCTGCAAGAAAGCGACCGAGCTCAGAAAAACACCCAGGAGCCCCCACAACGCATATATTTTCCTGGCTCTCAGGAGTTTTCTCCAGCACCACGTCTAACCAAGCAGGCTAGCTATAACAAGTTGGAATCAGCTGCTCAGTTTCAAGCAGAGACCGTAATTTACGATTTTATGTAATCCTTTTGGGTTTTAGTAAAAGACGGAGAAGGTGAATCGTGCTCTGGTTTTGGAATATCGGCACAGACGCTACTTCAAAGGAGCAACGGGGAATATGAGCTGCCTATTTGCTGGGGGGGGGGTGTGTGTGAAGATGTGCTATCCGAATCCCGTGTGTTATGTGCCTGAATATAAAGCACCAGGGGGTCCTTGACGTACGACCGTAATTTATTCCCAAATTTCCGTCGTTAAGCGAGACCGCTGTTCAAGGAATTCTGGCTCATTTTACAACCATTTTTTTTGCCACAGTTGTTAAGGGAATCACTCCGGTTGTTAGGTCAGCAAACCCGGCTTCCCAGAAGGTCATTAAAAAGTGATCACCTGACCCCCAGGACACTGCAACCGTCATAAGTACACGCCAGTTGCCAAGCCTCTGAAGCTTCATCATGCTGCAATGGTTTGTGGGTGGAAGGACCGATTGCAAGTCACTTTTTTTTTTTTTAGTGCTGTTGCAGCTTTGAACCCTGAAGGAATGGTTGTAAGTAAGGTGACCAACCGTCGTCCTTTAGGGAGGACATTCCTCCTTTTGTAAGGTCTGCCCTCCCTCAAAAAGTGTCCTCCTTCATGTCCTCCTTTTCGATATTTGAAGACTAATCTGCAGGGCTTTTTTTTCCTCATAGAACGCTCAGAACCGCATTCCGGCATCTTTTTTTGATGTTTTTTTTTTCAACTTTTGCATGAGCTGTGCTACTCCCCCTATTGGCTTTCGAAAGCCAATAGGAATTGCTGCTGAGCGCGCCAAAACACCCGGTCGGCAAACTTTGCACATGTAAGTCGTCTGCAGCGAAGGCGAATTGGCAGGAACTTTGCACCTCTCCCTGCTACCCAACTACACCATCTCCTAGTTCAGTGGTTCTCAACCTTTTTAATGCCGCGACCCCCAACCGGTCGTAAGTCGAGGACTACTCAACCGGTCGTAAGTCGAGGACTACTCAACTGGTGCAGCCCCGTTTGCAGACTGGGACTTTTGGCGGGCTCAGCAGGGCAGAGACAGCCTGGACAATTCCTACTGGCTTTTGAAAGCCAATAGAATTAGACTCTATTCAAGAGAGTCTATTCTATTGGCTTTCAAAATAGGATTTCCTGCCTGAGCAGGGGGTTGGACTAGATGACCTCCAAGGTCCCTTCTAACTTTATTATTGTTGTTGTTGTTGTTGTTGTTGTTCATGTGTCAGAGCGTGCACAGACTTATTGCACCGAGATAACCCTAGGAGTAAAACACAGTAAACAGTGGTCTATATTAAATGGTGGTTTATATGACACTATCTACACTGTCCTAGTTAGTTCCAAAGATACCTGGAGGAGACTGGAGCAGTAAGTTTCTCTTGATCTTCGGCTCTGCTAGGGCAATAATGGGTACGGGCACAAGAGGCAGGGTCGGCGGGGGTGCTGTGGGCGGGGGGGTGAGGGGCAGCAGTGGCTGGCTGGCCCCCTGCACTGTGGGAGCCACGGGGCTCTCTCTACACTGTGCAGGGTGGGCAGTGGTGCTGGCAGGGCAGCTGCAGGCAGGGTGTGTCGACAGTGGGCTGCCCCCCGGGGCCAGAGCTGGTGCGGCTGGTGTTTTGGGAGCCACAGGGCCCGCTCTATACAGCGGGGCAGCGGGGCTGGCGGGGCGGCTGCAGGCGGGGGCACGGCGAGCAGTTGACCTTCCATGGGCCGGGTCAGCTTTTATGATATTTTTTTCTTCAATTTATTTGTGTCCTCCTTTTCATTGTAAAAAAGTTGGTCACCTTATTGTAAGACAAGGCCTTATTTGAACTGCGTCCTTTATTAAAAGGCGTAAGCTTTCACGAGCTCCAGCTCACTTCATCCAAAGCTCCTTTTATTAAAAAACTTCCGCCGTTTAATGAAACTTATATGTCAGAAAAGGGGTGGCGAATTCCTTCTAATGTGCAGGGATCAGCAAGACAGGTAAAAGTGTACAGGTAGTCCTCAACTTATGGCCAGGATTGTGTGTAAAATTTCTGTTGCTAATTGAGACATTTGTTAAGTGACTTTTGCCCCATTTTACAACTTTTCTTCCAGCGGTTGTGAAGGTCAATTGAACAGCCCTCCCTCCACAGAGGGGGAGGGACATGACATCACCTATCTCCAGTCTACAACATGGTCCTTTCAGCAGTTCCACACCCATTTGCACCACTCACAATCTCCCGCACGAAGAAGGAAAGTTGACCAACATTTTGTGTCTCAGAACAGACGCTGCTGACTTCTTCTTCTGTCTTTAATAAAAAAAAAATCAGAAGTTTTCCAGCAGTAGAGGGAGCTCAATGCCTTTAGAATCCTCTGGCTTTATTACAAATAAATCAGAAATAATCCCCTGTCTTTTCTCCACAGGTTCACGGGGACAATCCATCCTTGGACTCTATTTGGGGCTTTTCCTGATCAAAGTAGCAATGGCTCTCTTCCTCCTGGGCCTTTTCCACGTAAAGCAACACGGATGCTGCCTTGCAAGATATTTTGCTAGGCGGGACTAGAACTAGAAATCAAAGTCTCCTGGTTTGTAGCCTGGTGCCTTAACCAGTAGACCAAACTGACTCTCTCCATATGTAAAGTAAGGAAGAAAAGAGAGAGAGAAAAAGAGAAAAAAGAGAAAGAAAGAGAAAGAAGAGAGAAAGAAGAATGAAAGAAAGAAAGAAGAAAGAAGGAAGGAAGAAGGAAGAAAGCAAGAAGAAAGAGAGAAGAAAGAAAGAAAGAAAGAAGAAGAAAAAAGAAAGAAAGAAGGAAGGAAGAAGAAAGAAGCAAGAAAGAAGAAAGAGGGAAGAAAGAAGAAAGAAAGAAAGAAAGAAAGAAAGAAAGAAAGAAAGAAAGAAAGAAAGAAAGAAAGAAAAGAAAGAAAGACAGACTTCTTTTGTCTTTTATAAAAAATCAGGAGTTTTCCAGCAGTAGAGGGAGCTCAAAGCCTTATGTGGAATCCTCTGGCTTTATTATAAATAAATCAGAAATAATCCCTGTCTTTTCTCCACAGGTTCACGGGGACAATCCATCCTTGCTCTCTATTTGGGGCTTTTCCTGATCAAAGTAGCAATGGCTTTCTTCCTCCTGGGCCTTTTCCACGTAAAGCAACATGGATGGTGCCTGGCAAGATATTTTGCTAACTCTAGACCCGGTCGTTAAATGAATCCAGGTTCCCCACTGTTTTTGCTCGTCAGAAGGTCGCAAAAGGGGATCACACGACCCACGGGGACGCTGCAACCGTCATACATGCGAGTCAGTTGCCAAGCCTCTGGATCCTGATCCCCCGACCACGGGCATGCTGCAACGGTCGTAAGTGTGAAAAATGGTTACTTTTTTCATTGCCGTTTGCAACACGGAATGGTCACTAAATGAACGGCTGTAAGTCGAAGACTCCCTGTATTTTTTACAATTTTTTGTAGCTCTGTTCTGGAGAGGGTGGGCCTGCCTCAAACGGACCCTCTGTGCAATCTGGGGTTCCTTCTGGAACCCCACTAATGTTCAAAGAGGAGGCAGCAGCCTTGGCCAGGAGGACCCCTGCACCACTTTGGTGGTGTGGCAGTTGCGCCCAAACCTCAACCAGGAGGCCCTTCTCACAGTAATCCACATCCTTGTAACCTCCAGGTTAGACTACTGCGACATGCTCTACTCGGGGCTACCCTTGAAAACCATTCGGAACCTCCCAACTGGGGCAGAATGCGGCTGCACGGGTAGTAAACGGTGCCAGATATACGACATGCATAACACTTCTCCTGAGTGAGCTACACACGGGTTACCGGCGTGTTTCCAAGCGCAATTCAAGATACTGGTGGTTACCTATAAAGCCCTTCCTCCAGGGGTGGGATTCAAATGTGGGAACAGCCTGTTCTCTGTGTGGATGCCGCTTCTGGAAGTCCTGGCCTGGGAAACAAAAAAATAGCTACCAGTTCCGCCAGACTAGTGCGAACTGTCTGAATCCCACCACTAGATAGATAGATAGATAGATAGATAGATAGATAGATAGATAGATAGATAGATAGATAGATAGATAGATAGATAGATAGATAGATAGATAGATAGACAGACAGACAGACAGACAGACAGGATAGATGAGATAGATAGATAGATAGATAGATAGATAGATAGATAGATAGATAGATAGATAGATAGATAGATAGACAGACAGACAGGATAGATGAGATAGATAGATAGATAGATAGATAGATAGATAGATAGATAGATAGATAGATAGATAGACAGACAGACAGACAGACAGACAGACAGACAGACAGACAGACAGACAGACAGACAGACAGATATGATCATTGGTGGGATTCAAATATGTGAACAACCGGTTTTCTGTGTGGATGCCACTTCCGGAAGTCCATTCTGGGCCTGGGCAACAAAAAAATAAGTACCGGTTCTGCCGAACTGGTGCGAACTGTCTAAATCCCACCACTAGATAGATAGATAGATAGATAGATAGATAGATAGATAGATAGATAGATAGATAGATAGATAGGTGGGTGGGTGGGTGGGTGGGTGGGTGGGTGGGTGGGTGGTGGGTGGGTGGATGGATGGATGGATGGATAGATGGATAGATAGATAGATAGATAGATAGATAGATAGATAGATAGATAGATAGATAGATAGATAGATAGATAGATGATCAGAAGTGGGATTCAAATATGTGAACAACCGGTTCTCTGTATGGATGCCACTTCCGGAAGTCCATTCTGGGCCTGGGCAACAAAAAATTAGCTACCAGTTCTGCCGAAGCGGTGTGAACCGGCTGAATCCCACCACTGCCTACCTCGCTTGGGACCCGGGTACCTGAGGGATCACCTATTTCCTGAGAGTTTCTACCGGTCCAATTAGATCAGTGGTCCCCAACTTTTTCTATACCCCACACCCAGAAGACGCTTCTGATCTATTATCGCACCCCTTACAAACGTTCAAAATCACGGCAACGAATTATGCACATGCGCTATAATTTTGAAACTTCTAAAGCCATGTTTTCGCACCCCCTGGAATACAGTCTGGCACCCCCCGGTTGGGAACCCCTGAATTAGATCAAATAGGAGGGGGCAGGCAGATCCTGTCAGTCAAAGAATGATGGCAGGCGGGAACTAGGAGATAAGCTTTTTCTGCAGCAGCCCTGCTCTGTGGAATGTCCCCCCTTAGGAGATCTGGGTGGCCCCAACCCTGTTAGTCTTTCCTAGGGCCTTAAAATGTCTATGGAGGTTCTCAGTTGTCCAGGTTGTGGTGGTCCCAAAGATGCTTTTCCACAAGGCAACTGGACTGTCTTGTTTTCCTTTAAAGACATTTCTCTTTTCATCCAAGAAGCTGAAGAATAGAATAGAATAGAATAGAATAGAATAGAATAGAATAGAATAGAATAGAATAGAATAGAATAGAATAGAATAGAATAGAAAATATGGAATGGAATGGAGTGGAGTGGAATAGAGTAGAATAGAATGGAATGGAATGGAATGGAATGGAATGGAATAGAATGGAATGGAATGGAATGGAATAGAATAGAATAGAATAGAATAGAATAGAATAGAATAGAATAGAATAGAATAGAATAGAATAGAATAGAATAGAATAGAATAGAAAATATGGAATGGAATGGAATGGAGTGGAGTGGAATAGAGTAGAATAGAATGGAATGGAATGGAATGGAATAGAATGGAATGGAATAGAATAGAATAGAATAGAATAGAATAGAATAGAATAGAATAGAATAGAATAGAATAGAATAGAATAGAAAATATGGAATGGAATGGAATGGAATGGAATCGAATCGAATCGAATCGAATAGAATAGAATAGAAAATATGGAATGGAATGGAATGGAGTGGAATAGAGTAGAATAGAATGGAATAGAATAGAATAGAATAGAATAGAATAGAATAGAATAGAATAGAATAGAATAGAATAGAATAGAATAGAAAATATGGAATGGAATGGAATGGAATGGAATGGAATAGAATAGAATAGAATAGAATAGAATAGAATAGAATAGAATAGAATAGAATAGAATAGAATAGAATAGAATAACAGTGATGGCGAACCTTTTAGAGACCGAGTGCCCAAACTGCAACCCAAAATCCACTTATGCATCGTCGAGGCCTGGTGGGTGTAGCCCATTGGGTGGGGGTGGCTGCGGTGGTAACGGCAGACTGGGTGGGCCTAAAAAGTTCAATCAATCAATTCCAACTGTGCAAGATCTTTTTTTTCCCACAAGAAGTTGAAATTGACTGATTGATTGAACCTCTTTTTTTGGCACACGGCGGGGGAGGCCTAAAGCGAAAAGGTTTTATAAAACCCAGCTGAAGGCCCAGGACTGGGGCAACGGCACGCGTGCCCACAGAGAGGGCTCCGAGTGCCGCCTCTGGCACCCATGCCATAGGTTCACCACCACTGGAATAGAATAAACTTGTATTTTTTATTATGGTTGTTCTTCCTGTTATCTATTTTGTTATTAATATAGTACACGGGTGCTAGGTCAATTTACAAGTAGTTCAGTAGTTTAAATTTTTTCCTGGGCTTGTTTTGCAAGAGGTGACTCTCGCCCACAACTGATCCCCGAACCACAACAAGTGTCAGGGGAGATAGATCCACAGAGGCAACACAGGCATGAACACGTCAAAAGCCTCATCCATCCATCAGTTCCAGAATGTAATCAGAGGGTTAGCAAGACCACGCAGCATTGTTCCTGAAAATGCCTGGAGCAGAGAGAGGAGAAATGAACTGGCCTGGAGTTTGTAACTTTTAGGAAGACAGAGGAAGATCAGCCATTGAATATTGCCAATTTAGAGACTTTAATTTAGAGGAATAAATTTTGTTTATTCCTCAACGAGCAGCAGAACTTCTCTGACCTCATCAAGGGGATGCTGTCCCTTACACGGATTTTCAAACTTGAGAAATTGCTCCCACTTTACAAGGCGGAAACCAGAGTTCCTCTTTTGCTCCATCTGTCGAAGGGAAGACCTGGTGAGACAGACACGAAGTCACTCCAGATGTGTTCTCCTGCTGCTCTCGGCATGGCTGCTTTGAAGCCCTTTGTGGGAATCCCTGGTCCTTTTCAACTGCTGCTACTGCTG
>JAKSXO010000059.1:1037306-1046433 GCA_024509115.1 Crotalus helleri
CACTGACACCCCTTAAACTCTGCTGAAGATGTTACCTAGCCTGGTAAGGAAATGTTCAGAAACCAACCCACAAGTTCAGAGGACGAACCTTCGCTTTCATCCTACACACCCAAGCTACGGATATTTGCCACTATTGCAAGTCGTGCATTGTCTCTGAGGAACATCAACTGAGGTCTCTCTACTTTCTCCCCCAGCCAAGCCCCTCCAGCCTGTGGTTCGTGGCCCCCCAGGCAGAATCACAGCAGGATCTCGGGCTTCCTTCAAGTGCTCGGCGGAGGGATTCATCACCCAACCAGAAATATTGAGGTGGTTCAAAGATGGGGAAAGTTTTGGGATTCCCCCAATTCACATTTCTACAAGTCCGTCCAACTTGTACCGAGTGGAGAGCACATTGACCATCACACTTGAGCAAGGAGACATGGAATCACAGTTGACCTGCCAGATCCAACAAAGCCTCCTGACGGCTCCTCTCCAGCAGTCCTTCCACTTCGTGATGTCCTAAGAGGTAGATGAGTTCTGGGTTGCAGAGAAGGACGAGGCTATGGAGGCTGGAGGTGGCAGAGGGACCCCCACAGCAGAGGGAATGGCGCCAGGCAGACCCTGGTTCTTGTCCCATAGAACAGGGCTTTTCAACCAGTGGTACGGGTACCACCTGTGGTACCTTGGCACCTGGCAGATAGTACGCGACCATCCTAGAAAAGTGATAGTAGGGGAGGGGAATGAGCTGAACCGGTGGCAGCACCGCACAAGCCTGAGCGAGAGACAACTGGAGCTGCAGGGCTGTCAGGGCTCAGCGGAAGCGCCAGGATCAGTGCCACTTTCCAGCTGATCGGCGCTTGTTCGGGGTTGTCAGGGCTTAGTGGAAGTGTCAGGATCAGCGCCAGGCTCCAGCTGGAGCTCGGCGCTGATCCTGGTGCTTCTGCTGAGCCCTGAAGAAGCACCAATCAGCTGGAAAGCAGCGCTGATCTGGCGCTTCCGCTGAGCCCAGAAGAAGTGCCGATCAGCTGGAATGTTGCAGCATCTCCAGGGTCTTGAGATTTACATTCAGAGGCTTGGCAACTGATTCGTATTTATGGGGGGTCACGGTGTCCCAGGGTCATGTGAAGTGACCAAAACCTGCTGCAACCACCCAGCAGACGGGGGGAATAAAAACCAACCCCCCCACCCCACCCCCGCTGCCAATTCTCAATAGAAACGCTCACAAGAATGAAAACCTCGGACAGGAGGAAGAACGCCACCGGGTGGGCAGGCAGGTGTCTTGCTCGGCTGTGGCTTGAGGGGCACTTTTTTCAGTGCCATTGTAACTTCAAACAGTCACTAAGTGAACTGTTGTAAGTCGAGGACTACCTGTACTTTATCGCTTTTTCCCTTTTGGGGGGGGTCATCAAGCTTTTGACCCCTTGCTAGGCGAATGGTGGTCCTCGGATGTTGCCATATCCTAAAAGTGGTACAATGGGTGAAAAGGTTGAAAAGCCCTGCCATAAAAGGGAACTGCTACCAACCATTCCAACCCAGGTTACCTCACAAGACTGTGGCTGTGGGGAGCCGATCTTTCGAAAGATTGTCCATCTCTGGCTCCTTCCTCAGGGACCTGGGTCAAGTTGTTGCAGCTGGTCAAATATATATATATATATTAATATGGGTTGTCCTGGAATTATTTCCTCAATGCCACAATATCTCAGGGGCTGCCATAAAGAAGAGAGAATTAAGCTATTTTCCAAAGCACCTGAAGGCAGGACAAGAAGCAACGGATGGAAACTAAGCAAGGAGAGAAGCAACCTAGAACTAAGGAGAAACTTCCTGACAGTGAGAACAATTAACCAGTGGAACTACCTGCCTCCAGAAGCGGTGAATGCTCAACACTGGAAGTTTTTAAGAAGAGACTGGACAGCCACTTGTCTGAAATGGTGTAGGGTTTCCTGCCCGAGCAGGGGGTTGGACTAGATGACCTCCAAGGTCCCTTCCAACTTTACTACTATTACTATTACAATCGGCGAGCAGAATCAGTTGGTTTTCTAGGCTCTTCTGCAGGCAGGACCCATGAGTCTGAAGCTCTTCTTTTTTTTTTAAATATATTTTATTAGGTTTTATATGGGTAGGGAAAAGATGGGGTCGGGATGGGTACAGGGAAATCGGGATAAAGGGGACAGGGTGTGGATAACTACAGTAAATACGTGATTCAGCAAACAAGCTGTCGTCCGGGTCTTCATATTGAGTATTATTGTTTATATAATACTAGACATTTATAAGAATAAATCGGTATAGTTACAACTGACTTTTGGTAAAAGAGTAATATTCCTTTAAATAATTAACATAGTCGATAGCATAGCAACTATTTCCAATATATCAAGCTTCATACTTAATATAATAAAGCTCTAAAATCTCTTCTTATTCTAACGTGTTTCAACCCACGGATAAAAATTTTCCCCAGGTTTTATAGAAGATTGAATCCTCGGTCTCCTTCATCTCTAACGTTAATCTGTCCATTTCTGCACAATCTAGGATTTCAAAATTATAATCTGGTCTGATGGTAGGTTTTCATTTTTCCATGGAAGCTCTTCTGACCGATCTCTTTGGCTTTCTTTGCTCAGTTCCTCCCAAAGTCCGTCTGGAGACCAGCCCTCCTTCCCCCGTCCAGCCGAACGCCACGGTGACGGTCACTTGCCACGCAGAAAGTTTTTATCCGGACGATGCAAAAGTGGAGTTGTTCCCCAAGGATGCCCCCAGCAGAAAAGGAACTGTTGGCCTGAAGACTCCGAATCCAGACGGGACCTTTTCCCTCAAGAGTCAGCTGGAGATGGTGGCCACCGAAGACAGGAACTCCTCCGTGTTCTTTTGCCAGGTCCAGCATAATTCCCAGCCTCTGGTCAACGAAACAGCAACACTCTTCATTAGGAGTCAATATGAAGACCATCGAAGTTTGAATAGTGATCCAAAAGGTAAGTATGGACTTTCAGAACTTTTTTTTTCCTGAGGATTTAGCATAGACTAGGTAGAATAAAGCTGGAAGGGACCTTGGAGGTTTTCTAATCCAGCTCCCTGCTCCAGGAGGAGAATCTATACCATTCTTCTTCTCTTCCTCCTCCTCCTTTTCCTCCTCCAGCTCCTCCTCCTTGCATACCCTTCCAGCACTGATGATGTTACCTAGTTGGGTATTGAAATGTCTGCAAGTCAACAGCCAAGCTCAGAGAGCACCAAGGACCCCACAGTCCTTCTCATCCTCTTCTCCTCCTTCTTCTCCTTCTCCCTCGCTCCCTCCTCCTCTACCTCCCTCTCTCCCCTCCCTCTCCCCCTCCTCCTTCTCTTTCTCCTCCAGCTCCTCCTCCTTGCATACCCTTCTAGCACTGATGATGTCACCTAGTTGGGTATTGAAAGGTCTGCAAGTCCACAGCCAAGCTCAGAGAACACCAAGGACCCCACAGTCCTTCTCATCCTCCTCCTCCTCCTCCTCCTCCTCCTCCTCCTCATCCTCTTCCTCCTATCCCTCTCTTCTCTCCTCCTCCTCCTCCCCTCCCTCTCCCCCTCCTCCTCCTCTTCCTCCTCCAGCTCCTCCTCCTTGCATACCCTTCCAGCACTGATGATGTCACCTAGTTGGGTATTGAAAGGTCTGCAAGTCCACAGCCAAGCTCAGAGAACACCAAAGACCCCCACAGTCTTCCTCCTCCTTCATCGCCTCTCCTCCTCTTCCTCCTCCTCCTCCTCTTCCTTCTCCTTTTTGCAAACCCCATTGCCTTCTATCCCAGATGATGTTACCTAGCTGGGTCATAAAACCTCTGCAAGCCGACAAACAAGGTCAGAGAGCACCAAGGACTCCCAGGACAACTCCTTCTCCTTCTTCTTCTGACCTCTCTTTCCCTGGCTCCCCTCTTCTCCCTTCCCTCAATCCCTTCCCTCCCAACTCTTTACTCAGCCACCCCAAGGCTGCAGCTTCTCCTATCGAATTAAATCTTTCTTTATTAACAACCTCAACCTCGGAGTTTTTCCTGGGTCACAATCTCCCGCCCGAAGAAGGAAAGTTGACCAACATTTTGTGTCTCAGAACAGACGCTGCTTTCTTTTGTCTTTAATAAAAATCAGGAGTTTTCCAGCAGTAGAGGGAGCTCAAAGCCTTGTGTGGAATCCTCTGGCTTTATTATAAATAAATCAGAAATAATCCCCTGTCTTTTCTCCACAGGTTCACGGGGACAATCTGTCCTTGGTCTCTATTTGGGGCTTTTCCTGATCAAAGTAGCAATGGCTTTCTTCCTCCTGGCCCTTTTCCACGTAAAGCAGTACGGATGCTGCCTTACAAGATATTTTGCTAAATCTAAACCTGTCTAAGGCGGGACTAAAACTCAGAGTCTCCTGGTTTGTAGCCTGGTGTCTTAACCAGTAGACCAAACTGACTTTCTTATATGTAAAGTAAGGAAAAAAGGAGAGAGAGAAAAAGAGAAAAAAGAGGAAGAAAGAGAAAGAAGAGAGAAAGAAGAAGAAAGAAAGAAGAAAGAAAGAAAGAAGAAAGAGGAAAGAAAGAAGAAAGAAAAGAAAGAAAGAAAGAAAGAAGAAAGAAAAGAAAGAAAGAAAGAAGAAAGAAAGAAAGAAAGAAAGAAAGAAAGAAAGAAAGAAAGGAAGGAAGAAGGAAGGAAGGAAGAGAACAAGGAAGGAAGGAAGAAAAGAAGAAAGAAAGAAGAATAAAAGGAAAGAAAGAAAGAAGAAGGAAGAAAGCAAGAAAGAAAGAAGGAAGAAAGAAGAAAGAAGAAAGAAAGAAAGAAAGAAGAAAGAAAAGAAAGAAAGAAAGAAAGAAAGAAAGAAAGAAAGAAAGAAAGGAAGGAAGGAAGGAAGGAAGGAAGAACAAGGAAGGAAGGAAGAAAAGAAGAAAGAAAGAAGAATAAAAGGAAAGAAAGAAAGAAGAAGGAAGAAAGCAAGAAAGAAAGAAGGAAGAAAGAAGAAAGAAGAAAGAAAGAAAGAAAGAAAGAAAGAAGAAAGAAAGAAAGAAGCAGAAGAAAGAGGGAAGAAAGAAGAAAGAAAGAAAAAAGAAAGGAAGGAAGGAAGGAAGGAAGGAAGGAAGGAAGGAAGGAAGGAAGGAGAAAGAAGGAAGGAAGAAAAGAAAGAAAAAAGAAGAAAGAATAAAAGATACAACAACGGGGCTCCTGATATTCTTCTCAGCAGTTAAAAGTACAAGCTGTCCTCAACTTACGAACACAATTGAGCCCAAAATGAATATTGCTAGGTGAGAAATTTGTTAAGTGACTTTTGCCCTGTTTTACGACTTTTCTTGCCACGTGTGTTAAATGAATCATTGCCGTTGTTAAGTTAGCAACACGGTTGTTAAGTGAATCTGGCTTCCCCAATTGACTTTACTCATCAGAAGGTCACAGAATTTAACTTCACTCTTTTGGCAAGCAAAGTTATAAAATGGTGCAAAACTCAGTTAACCCCTGTCTCCACTTAACAACAGAAAATTTGAGGGGTTGAGGACTGCCTGTACATGGATTTTGTTATTTTAAAGGCTTTTTGACATTTTTAATTCCAATGTATGTTCTGAACTGTAAGCCACAACTACAGAAATTGGATGAACGAACGAACGAATGAATATTTTAAACTCTGCCTCTAAAGTTACATCATTGCGCTCTTCTTTTTATAATCCTTGTCCAATCATCCCAAGCATAAATCACAAATTCACATTTTTCACTGTTAGGCAAAACACTTTTAAGAGTCTTCCCATCCCAAAGACATCTACATAATGTCTGTTTCTCTGACAAAGGAGTCAATTTATCCATTGCAGCAAAATCTATAGATTTTCACCAACTGTTCCTCCATAAAGTATAGGCTCAAATCTTTCCAACTCTAGTAATCTCACCAGAGTAGTCATTGTTATTGTTAGTTGCGAAGTCGTGTCCGACCCATCGCGACCCCATGGACAATGTTCCTCTAGGCCAGTGTTTCTCAACCTTGACAATTTTAAGGCATGTGGACTTCAACTCCCAGAATTCCACAGCCAGCGTTGCTGGCTGTGGAATTCTGGGAGTTGAAGTCCTCATGCCTTAAAATTGTCAAGTTTGGGAAACACTGCTCTAGGCCAGTGGTTCTCAACCTTTCTAATGCCGCCACCCCATAATACAGTTCCCCATGTTGTGGTGACCCCCAACCACTTATACATTACCGGGTGCCAGGGGCGTGGCCAAAGAAAAGGGGGGAAAATGGCGGACAGCCTTGTTTGGCGACCCCCGTGAAATGGTCGTTCGACCCCAAATGAGGTCCCGACCCACAGGTTGAGAACGACTGCTCTAGGCCTTCCTGTCCTCTCCCATCTTCTGGACTCCATTGAAGCTCATGCCTGCTGTTTCAGGGACTCCATCCAGCCACCTCCTTCTCTGTCGTCCCCTTCTTCTATTGCAGCGGTTCTCAACCTGTGGGTCGCGACCCCTTTGGGGGTCGAATGACCCTTTCACAGGGGTCGCCTAAGACCATTGGAAAACACATATTTCCGATGGGCTTAGGAACCGAGACACCGCTCCTCTATCCGTCTCCAGGCGGATAAAAACAACACGGAGAATGGTAAGACTTAAAGCATCAAAGGAGCAACTCCCCGCCTCTCAGGTAGAGCTAGCAAAAGCCAACGACTCAGCCCGCCTTCTCCCAGCCTTTTCACCAATCAGAAGCCGCGGCCCGGACATTGGCGTCCCTGACGTATCTTCCCGGGGAATCTGTGAAGCCGGCGGAGCTGCTCCAGATCGCGCTTGCGTGCAGTCGCTCGCGCTTCTGTGGAAGAGGGGAGACGGGCTGGCGGGGAGTTGAGGGGGGGTGAGGCAGGAGGAGGAGGAGGAGGGAGGGAGGGAGGGAAGGAAGGGTTGTTAGCTGTGGAATCAGCACGCCGGAGGGCTTTGCCGTGGGGTGGGTTCCTTTTGTATTTTGATTCCCTCCCTTTCGGAGGGAGGAATGGACATTTTATGATCTGGGGGAGGGGGGGAAATCTGGTGTCTGTGAATAAAAGCGTCGGCGATCATCTTTTCTTTCCGCCCGCTCGCCTTGATGCATTCAGTGCAATTGCTTTTTTAAATAGCGCTTTTGGATTGTATTTTTTTTTAAAATCTTAGCTTAATTTAAAAAAAACTGGGATTGGTCTCTGCCCTTGCGTGGGGGGGGGGTTTGCAAGCACATTGCTTACTGGTGTACACCGCTTAGAGAGTGCTTGTACTTAAAGCGGTATATAAGTCTCATAAATAAAATAAATAAATAATTGAGTCTCCCCACCCCCATCCATGGGATTTTCCTCCGGGTTGCTAGGAGCTGCGTTTAAACTCGGAATCGCCCGGCTGCAAGCGAAGAGAAAGGAGTTGGCGCAGGCAAGAAAGCCAGCAAGCCAGCCTGCCAGTGTTAGAAGTAAAGTCTTCATCCTGGTTCATCCAAGCCGGGAATAAATAAGCAAACGTGGTGACTGCTTTGGAAGAAGGTTACAGTTTATTGCAGAAAGATGGTTCTTCAGGAAAGTGCAGAGGAGAGAAGGGGCTGAGCACATGGTGTAGTAGGTTTTTATATCCCCTCCAGCCTTTTGTTTGGAATAGTTTCCTGTTCCTGTGGCATGAACCTTGAGGCTGTTTCTGAGTGTTTGTCTAGGCCTTGATATCTGTGGTTTTAATTCTATTATCATATCCTGCTTCCCAGGTGATGGGGCTAATGACTCCTAGAGTTTGGGTGGGGCATGCAGATTTTCTCTTTGTCTTCTTGAGTGCTCTGGCTCCAACTTTCTGATGGTTTTACATCTGCATTTGTATGGGGCTAAAGTCTTGCTTGGGGCAGAGAGATAGATTTGGGGCCAGGTTTGGTTTTAAAAAGTTCTTTTGAGGAAAAATATATTTTTCTGCCTTTTTAATATTTCTTCTCTGGGCTAACTTTCATCACCAGCCCAAATTGTGAGCTTCCCTTCGCCTTTTTTCGTTGTGAATCGGGAGCAAGACAACCTCGGGATTTTCCCTCCTCCTGCCTTGAAATGGCTTCCTTTTATTCTGCCTCTCGCCTGATCGGGATCCAAAGGCGAGGCTCTGATTGGGGAAGTGTATACTCCACTGCCAGAAATTGTTAGGAAAAAGGAAATGCATTGAGAGAGGGACTTGTCAGAAAACATTTAGATGAGAATCAAGTACGCTCAATGGAAGGTGAAAATGTTGGAAGGAGAGGATGAAATAGAATGTAAAGTCGTGTCCTTCTGTTTTGGGAAACATCCATGAAAAAGTAGTCACGTAACCCCCTCGCTTCATCCACAGAATGATGGTTCTGATTTTTTATTTATAACCCTTTTCCTTTCTTCCATTCTCTTGCTGCTTTCCCTTCGATTGGTCATGTGATCAAAATGTGGATGCTTGGCAACTGGCCTGTATTTATGACGGTTGCAGTGTCCCAGGGTCATGTGATTATTTTTAGCAATCTTTTGACAAGCAAAGTCAATGGGGAATCCAGATTTATTTAACAACTGTGTTCCTAACTTAATAACTGCAGCGATTCACTTAACAACTGCGGCAAGAAAGGTCGTCAAATGGGTGCAACTCACTTAACAACTGCCTTGCTTAGCAACAGAAATGTTGGACTCAGTCGTGGTCGTAAGTTGAGGACTACCTGTAGTTGTGGAATTCCTTTTGTTGGATGGTTCTGTCTTCTGGAGTCTAGAGTCTGATCCTGCATATCAGATATTTACATTACGATTCATAACAGTAGCAAAATTACAGTTATGAAGCAGCAACGGGGGGGAAAATAATTTTATGGTTGGGGGTCCCCACAACATGAGGAACTGTATTAAAGGGTCACGGCATTAGGAAGTCCTGATTAAATTTGGAATTTATGTGCAGAAGGATCTTCCTGCTCACAAATTGGCAAACGGGAAACACCGTCAATTCTCAAATGGAAAAAGGAGGAAACAATCATTTCATTTTTGTGTTTTTAAGTGTATTCTCTTCTCCTTGAAGTTTATTTCCTCTGTGCAAGTTTGATGATTGGGTAGCTTAAAGAACAGACCAACCACCATCTAATACTGCTCAGGGTGATAGTGCTCCGTCCATCTATTGAAAGATTTGTTTTAGAAAATTACTCTTTTTTTCCCTTTTTAAAATCAAGTCTGATTCTGTTGTTCTCTCCGACAAAGAGGAAGCAGATG
>JAKSXO010000059.1:1046933-1219433 GCA_024509115.1 Crotalus helleri
TGGAAGCGGTTCCTAGTAAGGCCGCCTTTTGCAATTGACTAATAGCGAATTTGTCAATGCGAATGGTGTCCAAGTAGTGCTCCAGTTGTTTTGGGATTGCACCCAAGGTGCCTATGACTATTGGTACTACCCTTGCTTGCTTTTTCCACAGTCTTTCTATTTCTATTTGTAGGTCTTTGTATTTTGTTATCTTCTCCAGTTCTTTCTCTTCTATTCTGCTATCTCCAGGCACTGCCACGTCCACTATCCAGGCTTTTTTGTCTTTCTTATCGACAATTGTTAAGTCTGGGGTGTTATGTTGCAGGTGCTTGTCTGTTTGAATTCTGAAGTCCCAGAGCAGTTTAATTTTATCATTTTCTATGACTTTCTCTATTTTATGATCCCACCAGTTTTTGCTTACAGGCAAATGATATTTTTTTTGCAGATCTTCCAATGCACCATTGTTGCTACTTTGTCATGCCGCTGCTTGTAATCAGTCTGTGCAATCTTCTTGCAACAGCTTACCAAGTGGTCCACTGTTTCTTCAGCTTCTTTGCATAGGCGGCACTTACTGTCTGTTGCTGTCTTCTCAATTTTGACTTTATATGCATTTGTCCTTAACGCTTGGTCTTGTGCAGCCAGAATTAGTCCCTTGGTCTCTTTCTTCAATTTTCCTGCTCTTAGCCATTGCCAGGTCTTGTTATTATCTGCTTTCCCAGCTATTTTTTTAACATATTGGCCATGTAGTGCTTTGTCTTCCATGCCTCTATTCTGTTCTTCATTTAGTCTTTCTTGTAGGCCAGTTTCGTCTCTCCAGTAGTATTATATTATTATTATTGTTATTGTTATTATCACAATATTATTATTGTTGTTATTATTATTATTAGGCCACGGAGTCTCGACGTGGCAGAGGGCCCTCCGTGGCAGAAGGAAGGCACCAGGAAGAGCCAGGTTCTCGTCCCACGGAAGCCCACCGAGACCAGCCCCTCTTTCTCAGTCCAAGCTGCCTCCCAGGCCCGTGACTCTGGGGAGCAGGTCTTTAGAAAGACTTTCCACCTCCAGCTCTTTCCCCAGGGACTTGGGTCAAGTTGAGTAGCGCTCCCAAGTGGCAAGATATATTTTAATTCTGATTGTCCCAGAATTGTTTCACTTTGCTTTAGTGGCGTGCTCTGTTTTTTTCCTTTGTATATTTGCTCCGTGATTTTGCACGCTTCCCAGAGTCCCACGACTTGAGTTGCGTGGCCAATACATGCAGTCCTCGACTTACAACCGTTCCTTCAGTGACCGCTCAAAGTTACAACAGCACTGAAAAAAAAGGGACTCAGGACCATTTTTCCCACTTACGACCCTTGCAGCTAGCCCCAGGGTCACATGGCTTGGCAATTGGCATGTACTTATGACGGTTGCAGTGTCCCGGGGTCAGGTGGCAACCTTTTAACCAGGCAAAGTCAATGGGGAAGCCAGATTCACTTTACAACCGTGTGACTCAGTTAACAACTGCAGGTGATTCACTTAGCAAGAGCGCCAAGAACGGCAGTAAAATGGGGCAAAATTCATGTGACAACTGTTTTACTTCGCATGGGAAACTATGAAACTCGAGTGTGGTCGTAAGTTGAGGACTGGCTGTTTATGTCATAGAAAGAAGACGGTGGAGAAGCTGACATCCAAACGAATGGCAGGATAAAAATCTATTGAGAAAGCTAGAAACACTCCATGTATAAAGAAACGAGGAGAGAGTTTTGCTGAACATTGGGCGGAGTTCTTTATTTCGTCCTTTGCTCATAATGTCAAGTTCTGATCTTGGGCTTCCTGCAAAACAAGTTCTGGATTTTTTCACACCAGGGTTGGGTTCAGAGATTCTGTACTTCAGGGATGGCGAACCTTTTAGAGACCGAGTGCCCAAACTGCAACCCAAAATCCACCTATGCATCGTCGGGTGCCGGGTGGGTGGCCCATTGGCTGGGTGTGGCCCATTGGGTGGGTGGGGCCCATTGGCTGGGTGTGGCCCATTGGCTGGGTGTGACCCATTGGGTGGGCATGGCCCATTGGGTGGGCATGGCTGCAGTGGTTAACGGCAGACTGGGTGGGACTAAAAAGTTCAATCAATCAATTCCAACTTTGCAAGATCTTTTTTTTTCCCGTGAGAAGTTGAAATTGACTGATTGAACCCCCCCTTTTTTTTTTTGCACATGGCGGCGGAGGCCTCAAGCGAAAAGGGTTTATAAAACCCAGCTGAAGGCCTAGGACTGGGGCGACACGCACGTGCCCACAGAGAGGGCTCTGAGTGCCGCCTCTGGCACCCGTGCCATAGGTTCGCCACCACTGATCTACTTGTTTCCCCAATGCCACAATGGGAGAGCAGAAAGAAGTTGGTTTCTAGGCTTTTCTGCATGCAGGACCCGTGAATCTGAAGCTCTTCTGACTGCTCTCTTTGGCTTTCTTGGCTCAGTTCCTCCCAAAGTCCGTCTGGAGACCAGCCCCACCTTCCCCCCGTCCAGCTGAATGCCCCTGTGATGGTCACTTGCCTCGCAGAAAGTTTTTATCCAGACGATGTAAAAGTGGAATTATTTCCCAAGGATACCCCTAGCAGAAAAGGAACAGTTGCCCCGAGAATTTTGAATCCCGATGGGACTTTTTCCCTGAAGACCTACCTGGAGTTGATGGCCACCGAAGACAGGAACTCCTCCATGTTCCTTTGCAAGGTCCAGCATAATTCCCAGCCTCTGGTCAACGAAAGCACCGTCCTCTCCATTATCACGCCACTAGAAAGCTCAGAAAGTAAGTGTGGATCTTCTGACCTTTTCTTCTGAGGATCTATTGACATACAGTAGTGGCTAAAATTGTGGAAACCTTTTGGGAAAAGTGTATTTTTGAGGTTGGATGGCTAATAACACCACTTTTTTTTTTTGGAGTAGTACCATAAAATTATATATCAATGGAAAGATGATGATGATGATGATGATGATGATGATGATGATGATGATAATGATAATGATAATGATAATAATAATAATAATAATAATAATAATAATAATAATAATAATAATGTTGGAAGGGACCTTGGAGGTCATCTAGTCCAACCCCCTGCTCAGGCAGGAAACCCTATACCAATTCGGACAAATAGCTGTCCAGTCTCTTCTTGAAAACTTCCAGTGTTGGAGCATTCACCGCTTCTGGAGGCAGGTTGTTCCACTGGTTATTTGTTATCACTGTCAGGAAGTTTTAATTTAATCAAGAATGTAATGCAACCAAGTTGTTCAATTATCTCTACTGTGTTCTATGAAAAGTTATAGCCAAATAACCAGAAAAAGAAGTACAACTTGCTTAGGTTGATATCAGGTAGCTTTCCTTCATCCGATTGTAGCCAATGAGCGTGAGCGTTTAGAGAGCCAATCGGGTGTCATCTTGTTTTGGCCATGAGCCAATCAGATCACAGTAGGATCCAGTCATTGATGTCCTGTATTGAAGCTGAGAGGAGGATATTTGTCAGTGTGTTATGTGATGGCTGTCAAGTTGGTTGGTTTTTTTTTGTTTGTTTGTTCTTTCCTTGAGTGAGCTTGTAAAACGTAATAAAATTAAAGTCACGGTGCAAAGAGTTGACCGGTTGCCCAGAAAGCGATGCAAAATAGTATTATTAAGCAAACAAGACGACAGTTATAAAGAAATTAGAAGAAAAATGGGTGGAAACTTAACCAAAGGTGGCATTTCTACAATATACTTTTCCCAAAAGGTTTCCACAATTTTGGCCATGACTGTACATTCTGCAGGGAAGTTTTTTCAGATTTGTTTTACACTATACACTATATTTCCTGCTTCTCCGTAGTTCCCGTTTTCTCTGTGGTCCTTTTCACACTAAAAGCAGAACTGATCTCCAGAGATTTTTTTTCTCTTAAGCATCAAACACGAATATATGAAATCAGCCAGACACCACACTCTCACCTCCCACTCGGAAATTCAATCTTAGGTTGCAGCAGAACTTTCTCCCCTACAGAGCAAAGAAAAAAATATCTGCTCTGAACTCCGTGTGGCGTCAGGAAGGGCATCCAGTCAGTAAATGCACGGATCTACTTAGCTGTCCGAACTCTACCCTGAATTAAGGGACTAAGGGATCATAGAAAGCGAGATGAAAAGAAAGAAAGAAAGAAAGAAAGAAAGAAAGAAAGAAAGAAAGAAAGAAAGAAAGAAAGGAGAGAGAGAGAGAGGGAGGGAGGGAAGGAGGGAGGAAGAGAAAGATGATAGATAGATAGATAGATAGATAGATAGATAGATAGATAGATAGATAGATAGATAGATAGATGATACATGATAGATAGATATAGATATAAGATAGATAGATAGGTAGGTAGGTAGGTAGATAGATAGATAGATAGATAGATAGATAGATAGATAGATAGATAGATAGATAGATAGAGGTAGGTAGGTAGGTAGGTAGGTAGGTAGGTAGGTAGATAGATAGATAGATAGATAGATAGATAGATAGATAGATAGATAGATAGATAGATAGATAGATAGATAGATAGATAGATAGATAGATAGAGGTAGGTTGGTAGGTAGGTAGGTAGGTAGGTAGGTAGGTAGATAGATAGATAGATAGATAGATAGATAGATAGATAGATAGATAGATAGATAGATAGATAGATAGATGTAGGTAGGTAGGTAGGTAGGTAGGTAGGTAGGTAGGTAGGTAGATAGATAGATAGATAGATAGATAGATAGATAGATAGATAGATAGATAGATAGATAGATAGATAGATAGATAGATAGATAGATAGATAGAGGTAGGTTGGTAGGTAGGTAGGTAGGTAGGTAGGTAGGTAGGTAGATAGATAGATAGATAGATAGATAGATAGATAGATAGATAGATAGATAGATAGATAGATAGATGTAGGTAGGTAGGTAGGTAGGTAGGTAGGTAGGTAGGTAGATAGATAGATAGATAGATAGATAGATAGATAGATAGATAGATAGATAGATAGATAGATAGATAGATAGATAGATAGATAGATAGATAGATAGATAGATTTTAAGAAGAGAATGGACAACCATTTGTCTGAAACGGTATAGAGTTTCCCGCCTGAGCAGGGGGTTGGACTAGATGATCTCCAAGGTCCCTTCCAACTCTATTATTCTGTTTTGTTAATCCACTGTCTTTTCTCCACAGAGCAACAATCCATCACTGTTCTCTGCATCTTGTGGTTCCTGAGTAAGGTAGCCATCTTTCTTTTCGTCTCTTGCTTCTTCGTAATAAAAATGAGCAGATGCAAGAAGCCGAGACCTCGTTCCAGAACATTCCCTGAAACATGACAGCCTGGAACCTCAAGTTAGGGATTCCTGTTCCCAACAGATTTTCAGGATGAGAAAGGACCTGATTAGGGAATCAGTAATAATATTATTAAAATGCTTGTATAATGAGCACTTCACCCTCCCAAATGTATAAAGTTATAAGCCTGTAAAATCAATACGGAGATTGAAAATAAATAAATAACCTTGCTTTGTTTTGCTGTGTCTGTGTGTCAAATGAAACTTCCTTAAAACATACATTTTTAAAAATAAAATAAAGAAAGAAAGTTGAAGAAATTGTTCTTTTGACATGCATGGAAATAATTAAGAAAGAAGTAAAAAATAAAAAGCATTTGCTTACAGAATTTATTAAGGAGCAAATATAAAAAAAAAATCATATAATTCTGGGGGTGCAGGTATGCTTTTGAAATATGAAGAAATGATATAAAATGTTAAATGCCCACATTAAAATATTTGTGTCTATGTTATTTGTACAGAGAACATTTGCCAGGAATTACAGTATGTCGTTCTGTAATTTATGTAATGGATATAGAGATATTACATGTTGTCACTTTCAGCTATTTTGCTGTATTTATTTAATTAACTGTCTATCGCATACTATTTTCTGTGTCTTCAATAAATGAATACAAATCACTAAAAAAGATCTGAGCTCAGAGGCCCCATTGCCACCATTTTTTTTAACCAGTTCTAGATTTTGTGCTCAAAGCAGGGGAAAAAATATGTAATTCTGACTTTAGGATTTGCTGGTTAGATAATTGTGTTGCTATAGAAAGGGCTGGTATATAGCAAGTATGCAAAAGTAAAAAAAAAGAAAAGAATGAAGTTGTATATTTACTGCTTTTATTCTAGTGCACTGAAAAGAATTGGAAGGTTTTTTTTAACATAAAATTAACATATGTTGATGGCAAAAAAAATAATAAAAAAGATTGTTGGAAGTTTTTTTTCTTACCCTACAATTCTCTCTTCCTTTTCTCTCTCTCTTTCTCTCTCTCTCTCTCTCTCTCTCTCTCTTTCTCCCACTTTCCTACTTTCTTTAGTTTTACTTGTATGTTATGCTTCGATAATTTCATTAAAAAGGATATATACATTTTGCTTCTGTTGCCTGAATCGCTTGAAGAGTTTTATTTGATTATTCCTCCAAAATACAGTAGCGGGGGGGTAGGGTGAGCTGAAGAGACAATATGGGGAGATGGAGGAGAAGGCATGGAGGAGTGGAGTCTGTTGAGACCTAGATTGGGGGGGGGATAAGTCTGAGAGAGGAAACATTAGGGAGGAATGGGAGAGGCTTCTGTGGGGCATGCCTGGGGGGGGGGAGAGAGAGAGAGAGAGAGAAAGAGAGAGAGAAGGAGAGAAGGAGGAGGAGGAAGGGGAGGAGGAGAAGGAGAAGAAGAGTAGTAGGAAGAAGAAGAAGGAGGAGAAGGAGAAGGAGAAGGAGAAGAAGAAGAAGAAGTTGGAAGGGACCTTGGAGGTCATTGAGTCCAAGAAAAAGAAGAAGAAGAAGAAGAAGAAGAAGAAGAAGAAGAAGAAGAAGAAGAAGAAGAAGAAGAAGAAGAAGAAGAAGAAGAAGAAGAAGAAGAAGAAGAAGAAAATTCCTGACAGTGAGAACAATTAATTAGTGTAACAACTTGCCTCCAGAGGTTCTGAATGCTCCAACATTGGAAGTTTTTAATAAGAAATTGGACAACCAATCTGCCTGAGCAGGAGGTTGGATTAGAAGACCTCCAAGGTTCCTTCCAACTCTGTTATTCTATTATTCTATTCTGTTCTGTCCCGTCCCGTCCTGTCCCGTTCCATTCCATTCCATTCCATTCTCTGCATACTAATTATAGAAGGGGATTAATCAATGGAACAGAATTTTATAGATGCTCCATTGCTGTAGATTTTCAAGAAAAGATTGGACAACCATTTTTTGAGATGGTATGAGGACTTCTGCCTCGGGTTGAGGGTGGGAGTAGAAGCTCTCCATGCCATAGGATTCTACGAGGTGTTGAATGTGTGGTCCAAATGTCCTGAAATCCACACTTCAAGGACCAGATCAAAGGCAGGTGGTCCCAGTTGATCTCCAGAACATCCAAGCTCTGACGATCTTTCTCACTTGTTCATCTAGTCACTTGGGATGGGAAGCAATGGAAGAAATCTTCTCCTCTCCAGATCTAACATCTGGAACTGGCCTTTGCTGGGAAATCGGCTCATCTCCCTGTTCAGAATAGCACAATAGCTTTGAAGCAGCCTTAACATTCATCTTGCGCTGGATTTTACTCCTGTTGTAAATCTGAGAATGGAGCCTGCCTGATCTCAGTTGTCAACACTCACCCAGATCTCGTGGGAGAAGGAGCAGCAGCAGCAGCTGAAGAGGACCAGGGATTCTCTTGAAGGACCTCAAGGCAGCTATGCCAATTGCAGCAGGAGAAACATCTGGCGTGACTTTACATCTTGCCCACTAGGTCTAGAAGAAGAAGAAGAAGAAGAAGAAGAAGAAGAAGAAGAAGAAGAAGAAGAAGAAGAAGAAGAAGAAGAAGAAGAAGAAGAAGAAGAAGAAGAAGAAGAAGAAGAAGAAGAAGAAGAACTACTACTACTACTACTACTACTACTACTACTACTACTACTACTACTACTACTACTACTGACCAGACACCTGAACACTTTCCCTGCCTGTGACCTGCCTGCCAAGAGAGACTGACCACCACCTCATCATGTGTTCCAGCCATGCAGAGGTGCCTAAGTGAGGGACCACTATGGACCAGCAGCCAGCAGCCCTTTCGGGGTTAGCGCTACAATACCTTTTAGGGGTTCAGATTTGCCTTTTCTATTTTCTTCTAGTAACAAAAGTGTTGTGAAACTGTGAATTGTGAGACTTATTCTGCTAAATTAGTAGTTTACGTGCAATGTTTTTGTCTCCCTCTTGTGTTCAAATAGCACCACTAAAGGTTTATTAAGTGAATTGCTTACAAGCAATATTCTGTCTACAGAATTGAGTAGAGTAGAGTAGAGTAGAGTAGAGTAGAGTAGAGTAGAGTAGAGTAGAGTAGAGTAGAGTAGAGTAGAGTAGAGTAGAGTAGAACAGAACGGGACAGAACGGAACAGAACGGAACAGAATCAATGTTGGAAGTGGTCTTGGAAGTCTTCTAGTCCAGCCCCCTTCTCCAGCAGGAGAACCTATACATCTCAGACAAGTGACTGTCTAGCCTCTTCTTCCAGTTATGGAGCGCCCACGACTTCTGGTGGCAAGCAGTTCCACTGGTTAATTGTCCTCAAAGTTAGGAAGTTTCTCCTTAGTTCCAAGTTGCTTCTCTCTTTGGTCACTTTCCTACTACTGCTTCTTGTCCTGCCCTCTGGTGATCTGGAGAATAGATAAATGCCCTCTTTGTGGCAGCCCCTCAAATATTGGACCACTGCTATCATGTCACCCCTATTTCTTCTTTTCTTTAGACTAGCCAAACTCAAGTCCTGCAGCCATTTTTCATATGTTTGAGTCTCCAGATCTTTGATCATTTTAGTTGCTCTTCTCTGAACTTTTTCCAAAAGTGGTTGCAGTATTCCAGGAATGGTCTTACCAGGGTTTTATGAAGCAGTGCTAGTACTTTGCATGGTCTTGATTCTATGCCTCTGTTTGTACAACTGAGGATTGTATTAACTTTTGGGGCTGCTGCTGCACATAGCTGGCTCATGGTCAAGCATTCGTCCACTCGGACTCCTAAAGTCCCTCTCACATTCTCAGTCATCCAGGTCATACCGTAGTTATCCCAAAGTTGTCGCAAGACAACTAGACCTTCTTGTTTTTCTTTTCGTTTTTCAAAAGAAAGTCCAGTTGTCTGCTGAAGAAGCATCTTTGGGAAGCAATATTCTGGTTTTTGACTCCCTCTTATGGTTAAATAGCAAAACATCCCAACACAGTCCAGAAGCTTTAAGGATTTAAATTCTAATGATTTCTGTTGGTAAGAATTTTAGAAGATGAATGGTTTGCGAAAAAATTTTAAGTAGAAGGGTATTACTTTTTTAGGGGTAAAAAGCAAAATTATGGGTGAGTGGTTGTTCAAAAGAAATATACATCTCAGCGAGGTGAAGATGGATAAATCATATGTAGAGTAAATATGGGTTATGATATGGTTTAAAACGCATTATGTAGATCAGTGGTTCTCAACCTTTTTAATGTCGCGACCCCCCAACCGGTCGTAAGTCAAGGACTACTCAACCGGTCGTAAGTCGAGGACTACTCAACTGGTGCAGCACCGTTTGCAGAATGAGACTTTTGGCAGGCTCAGCAGGGCAGAGACAGCCTGGACAGTTCCTATTGGCTTTTGAAAGCCAATAGAATTAGACTCTATTCAAGAGAGTCTATTCTATTGGCTTTCAAAAGCCAATAGAATAAAAGGGAGGAGCACAGCTAAGGAAAAGGGGGAAAAAATGGTGGACTGCGTTGTTTGGCGACCCCCGTGAAATGGTCGTTCGATCACAAATGGGGTCCCGACCCACAGGTTGAGAACCACTGGTCAAGAAGCTTTAAGACTGAGGGCCATTTCAGAGTAATCAACTTCAGTTAAAATCAGACTTTTTCCCCTCCCACAATAAACTTCTTTTTTTTTAAGACAAGTTTTATTGTTTTTTTTATTTTTAAAACAAAGTACTCAAGGCCCACCGTGGTGTTAGGGTGGCCAAACATCCGCAGACAAAATATATATACATAATTCAATCAATACATCAAATATTCCCTCTCTTTTTCTCTTAAATTCAACCTAAACCTGTTTTCAAAGCTTTATAAATTTACACTACCATAGTCAAAATAACTGTAAGTACAAACATTATCAGTTCGGGTATCCCTTCCAAATATATTCTAATTCCTTAATTTTATCATAGATCTTATTTATTTCTTCTTCCAAATAATATCCCTTATTTAAAATAAAATATTAATCCATCCTGTACGTATCTAATCCATCCATCAATCAATCTCTTTAAACTGGCAAAGTCCAACCTTAAATCATTTCAATCCATTGGATAGAATTCAAATTTTCATCCAGTTAATTTTCATAACTAATAACATCCATGCTATCAGCGGGATCAGTTCCATCCTTCCAAGGTTGGTAAAAAATGGGGACCCAAATTGTTGGGGGTAATATGATGCTGACTCTGTAAACTGCTTAGAGAGGGCTGTAAAGCATTGTGAAGCGGTATATAAGTCTAAAGGCTATTGCTATTGCTATTCTTGTGGAAAACGCAAGGACTCTTACGAATTCCAGATGGTTTTAGGCAAAGAGATTTATTGCGCAGGTTCCGAAGCAAATAGCAACCAGCAATTCTGAACCCCGAGGGAGGGTTCAGACTTCAGTTTTATACTTTCTTTTTCTCAGGAACAAAGGACTACACACATTGCAATACACGTTGTAATACATTAGGTCCGTTTCTCACGGGTATACAATGGAGAGAGTTTGCTACATACATTGTATCCAAGTGCAATGCACATTAGGTTAGTCCAGTGGTTCTCAACCTTTTTAATGCCGCGACCCCCAACCGGTCGTAAGTCGAGGACTAAACTGATCGTAAGTCGAGGACTACCCAACCGGTCGTAAGTCGAGGACTTTCCCTGCCCAGGAGCGCCGGGCATGTGTGGTGCCGCCCTCTGTGCTGGCCGAGGTGTAGCTGGCAAGCGGCAGAGATGGAGCAGGCCGACCACCGGCTGGGCCACCAGCTGGCCCAGCCCAAGGGAGGTAAGGCCCCCGCTGGAAAAGGGGAAAAAAATGGTGGACAGCCTTGCTTGGCGACCCCCGTGAAATGGGGGTCGTGACCCCTAGGTTGAGAACCGCTGGGTTAGTCACATACTACTGACACAGCATTATTCCAGTAATTATGCAGACACATCATTATTCTAGTGGTTTTTCATTATTCCACATTACTATAAAGGGGTGCGGTGGCTCTGTCAGTCAGCAAGGCTGAGGTCAAGACCCAGATACTGCGTGATGGGGTGAGCTCCAGCTCCTGCTCACCTAGCAGTTAAAATGCAAGTAGACAAATAGGTACCACTTTGCTGGGAACCCATCCGGGGATGAGAGAGGAACCCGCATTGGGTGCCCCCAAGCAATGGTGACATCGCCAGTGAATACGTCTCGACTTCAAAGTGCCTTGGCTGCTGTTTCCAGGTCCCAACAGCATCCAAACTTCCGATTCAGTAGACCCCTGGCTTTTTATAAACCATCATATACTAAATACCAAGCCCAGGTCCCAGTAATAGAGTAACAGAGTTGGAAGGGACCTTGGAGGTCATCTAGTCCAACCCCCTGCCCAAGCAGGAGACCCTACCCCATTTCTGACAGATGGCAGTCCAGTATTTTCTTGAAAGCTTCCAGGGATGAAGCTCCCACAAACTTCTGAAGGCAACTTCTGTTCCACTGGTGGTGTCAACGCTGAAAATATTGTATATTCTTGCTTTTGACAATATGTAGAATTGTCTGGTAATTATGGGGTTAATACAGAGCAGAAGGGGGGTTGGGGGTAAAGCCCGGGGAAAGGAAGAGGAAGAAAACATTTGACCTTCACACTAATTGGATAATGTGAGATATGAGGGCTAATTTAGGGAGGGAACATGCGGATAATTTAACTGCTCAGAGGAAGAGAACTTAGATCCTAGCATCCCTCCGTTGTGCCTGTGCCGACATTTTGTAACAATAAAAGACTTTTAGGAAAATCAATGCCTGGAAGTTCTTTGGAATGTTTCATTAGCCGGAACCACAACAGGTGGATTGTTCTCACTGTCAGAAAATGTCTTTATTTCTAGCTTGAATCTCTCCTTGATCAGTTTCCATCCGTTATTCCATCTCCGGCTTTCAGGTGCTTTAGAAAATAGATTGTCCCACTCCTCTCTGTGACAGCCCCCCGAATATTGGAAGACTGCTATCCTGTTTCCCCTGGTCCTTGTCTCCACTAGACTAGCCATGCCTAGTTATTATAACTCAGTGGTTCTCAACCTTTTTAATGCCGTGACCCCCAACCGGTCGTAAGTCGAGGACTACCCAACCGGTTGTAAGTCAAAGACTTTCCCTGCCCGGGAGCACCGTGCATGCGTGGTGCCACCCCCTGTGCCGGCCGAGGCGTAGCTGGAGAGCAGCAGAGACGGCGCAGGCCGACCACTAGCTGGGCCACCAGCTGGCCCAGCCCAAGGGAGGTAAAGCACCCGTCGGGCTCCATGCGTGCCAGCAACCTTCCCTGCGCCCGCCAGCCTCCCACCTCCCACCCCTGGCCCTCTTTTACTTACGTTTTTAGTAGTTGCTCAGCAGGGAGGGGTGGAAACTTCCAGACAGCTCGCCTTCACTGCAGACAACTTGCAGCACCGTTTGCAGAATGGGACTTTTGGCGGGCTCAGCAGGGCAGAGACAGCCTGGACAATTCCTATTGGCTTTTGAAAGCCAATAGAATTAGACTCTATTCAAGAGAGTCTATTCTATTGGCTTTCAAAAGCCAATAGAATAAAAGGGAGTAGCACAGCTAAGGAAAAGGGGGAAAAAATGGCGGACTGCGTTGTTTGGTGACCCCCGTGAAATGGTCATTCGACCCCAAATGGGGTCCCGACCCACAGGTTGAGAACCACTGTTATAACTGTTCTTCATATGTTTTAGCCTCCAGTCTCCTGATCATCTTTGTGGCTCTTCATCTTGTTTATAGTGTGGAGACCAAAATTGGTTGCAGCTAGATATGGCCTTACTATGGCTTTATAGAGTGGTATTAGTACCTCGCGTGATCTTGATTGAATCCCTCTCTTAATGCAACTTGGGATCGCGTTGGCTTTTGGGGCAGCCATTTTGCCCATCCTTTGGTTGAACCTTCAAGTCAAGTTGATCGGAGTTCAACCAATCAACCAGTGGATGTGACTCTATGAATATCTATGGCCTCTTTTACTGGATATCGGTCACTTACATAAAAACTGAAACTTAGGAATCGGTCCAACTTGACAAGGAGGAAATGAGAGTTCCTGTTTTGCTCCATCTGTGGGAGGAAAGACCTAGTAGGCAAGATATAAAGTCATCCCAGATGTTTCTCCTGCTGCTGTCGGCATGGCTGCCTTGAGGTCCTTCAGGAGCATCCCTGGTCCTCTTCAGCTGCTGCTGCTGCTGCTTCTGCAAAATCTGGGTGAGTGTTGACAATTGAGATCAGGCAGGCTCCATTCTCAGATTTACAACTGGAATAAAATCCAGGCTGCTTCATATATGTGGCACTGTTCTGAAGGTGAGCAGAGATGAACAGATGCCCCAGCAAAGCCCAGCCCCAGATGTTAGATTTGGGAAAGGCTTTTGAGAAGATTTCTTCCATTGATGCCCATCCCAAGTGCCTAGAAGGTGAACAGGTGAGGAAGAATATCAGAGATTGGAAGTTCTGGAGATCAACTTGGACCACCTGGTTTGATTTAGTCCTTGAAGTGAAGGATAGAATAGAATAACAGAATTGTAAGGGACCTTGGAGGTCTTCTGGTCCAACCCCCTGCTCAGACAGCAAACCCTATACCATTTCAGGCAGATGATGGTCCAATCTCTTTTTTAAAACTTCCAGTGTTGGAGCATTCACAACTTCTGGAGGCAAAGCTGTTCCACTGGTTAATTGTTCTCACTGTCAGGAAGTTTCTCCTTAGTTCCAGGTTGCTTCTCTCCTTGGTTAGTTTCCATCCGTTGCTTCTTGTTCTGCCTTCAGGCGCTTTGGGGAATAGCTTGACTCCCTCTTCTTTGTGGTAGCCCCTGAGATATTGGAAGACTGCTATCATGTCCCCCCTCGTCCTTCTCTTCATTAAAGACCCAATTCTAGCAAGGACTTTGTGGAGTGGAGAAGGAGTACTGTGGAGTCCTTGATGCTCTTTGAGCATCGGTGGTTTCCTGCAGACATTTCATTGCCCAACTAGGGAACATCTTCAGTGCTAGAAGGGAGTGGGGTTTGTGGCAAGGGGTGGAAGGAGGAGGAGGAGGAGGGGGAGGAGGGGGAGGAGGAAGAGGAGGATTGTGGGATCCTTGGTGCTCTCTGAACTTGATTGTTTTCTTGCAGTTGTTTCATGACCCAACTAGGGAACATCATCAGTGCTAGAAGTGGTGGGGTTTGTGGTGTGGAGGAGGAGAAAGATAATAGTAGTAAAGTTGGAAGGGACCTTGGAGGTCATCTAGTCCAACCCCCTGCTCAGGCAGGAAACCCTACACCATTTCGGACAAATGGCTGTCCAGTCTCTTCTTAAAAATTGTAATTGTATTGTATTGTATTGTAATAATACAATAAAAATTGTAAAAATTAATAATTGTAGTGTCCTTGATGCTCTCTGAGCTTTGCTGGTTTGCTGCATACATTTCATGACCCAGCTAGGGAACATCATCAGTGCTAAAAGAGAGTAGGGTTTCTCTCTGTTTATGTACACTGGCTTGTTCTATCAGTGTTGGTGGATGTGTTTCTGCTGGTTGTTTGATTGGACTGTTGTTTACTGTTAGCTTGTTTGTCTGAGATTGGGATATTGTTCATGGCTTGATTGTGGGCTTAGTATTCATCTTGGTGTTTAATCTTGGCTTATGGTCCCCGATAGGATCAAATTAAGGCCAGCTGATTTCATAAACAGAGCCCACCAATTTGTACTACCCTCCCCTCATCTGACTGACAGGTTGTTAAGTGTTGAAGATGAAAGAAGAGATTTTTTTTAAAATCCATTGATTTCCAAGTCATCCTTCAGGCTGGACTCCACAACTTTGTAAAAAGAGAATTATGAGCAGTGACCAGGCAAGGAAAAGCAGTCAGGGAAGCAGGATCGTCAGCAGATGTTGATCGTCCTCCTTCTGGTAGTAGTTTAGGGGCTCCCAAAGGTGCTTTTTTTTTTCAGGAAGCAACTGGACTTTCTTGTTTTAATAATGATGATGATGATGATGATAAAGTTGGGTGGGACCTTGGAGGTCATCTAGTCCAACCCCCTGCTCAGGCAGGAAATCCTATACCGCTTCAGACAAATGGCTGTCCAGTCTCTTCTTGAAAACTTCCAGGGTTGGAACATTCACCACTTCTGGAGGCAGGTTGTTCCACTGGTTAATTGTTCTAACAGTCAGGAAATTTCTCCTTAGTTCTAGGTTGCTTCTCTCCTTGATGAGTTTCCATCCGTTGCTTCTTGTCCTGCCTTCAGGCGCTTTGGATAATATAATAATAATTAATAATAATTAATAATAATAATAATAAAAACACCATTGGCATTGACAAATTTGCTATTAGTCAATTGCAAAGGTGGCCTTACTAGGAACTGCTTCCATCCTGCAATGATATCTGTAATACCATCAAACATCCACATCTGCCTATCCCAGGTCCTGGGTAAGGACTCGATAGGTAGACAAAATGCCAAATCCAGTCTGAACATCTGGCTGACTGTGTGATGATCCTCAATAATAATAATAATAAAGTTGGAAAGGACCTTGGAGGCATCTAGTCTATCCCCCTGCTCAGGGAGGTAACCCTACACCATTTCAGACAAATGGCTGTCCAGTCTCTTCTTAAAAACTTCTAGTGTTGGAGCATTCACCGCTTCTGGAGGCAGGTTGTTCCACTGGTTAATTGTTCTAACTGTCAGGAAGTTTCTCCTTAGTTCCAGGTTGCTTCTCTCCTTACTTAGTTTCCACCCGTTGCTTCTTGTCCTGCCTTCAGGCGCTTTGGAGAATAGCTTGACTCCCTTTTCTTTGGGGCAGCCCCTGAAATTTTGGAAGTGTGCTATCTTGTCCCCCCTCGTCCTTCTCTTCGTTAAACTAGTCATACCCAATTCCAGCAACCGTTCCTTATATGTTTTAGCCTCCAGTCCCCTGATCATCCTTGTTGCTCTTCTCAGTACTTTTTCTAGAATCTCAACAACTTTTTTATATCGTGGTGACCAAAACGTCTTCTTTGAAGATGTTTTGCTTCTCATCCAAGAAGCTTCTTCAGCTCTGACTGACTGTTGGGGAGTGGTTTAGGGGCTATTACTTAATGCTGAAGGGGGCAATGCTCCCCCTTGAATTCTGCAATGTGTCACAAAAGTCTTTTAAAAAGTTTAACCTGTGACCCCCATTTCTAGCTCTATGAATGCATGCATGATGCTCTCTAAAGCCTACATGCTTTGATTTAGCCTCGGTCCAAGCTGCGACTTTAACACATGGCATCCTCCCCTTTTAAAATTTGGGATTCTGGTTTCAAAGTGGGTGGTTTTGCACTTTTCCCAATTCTGATATCAACATCTACATCTATATATCTATATAATACTAAATCTGCCCTGTTGGTGTGTCTATCCATTAACTGGGTGCAACAGCGCACCATAGGGTGATCTTGATTCTATGCTTCTTTTTATAAACCAAGGACTGTATTAGCTTTTTTGGCTGCTGCCACACACGGCTGGCTCATGTTTAAGTGATCATCTACTAGGACTCCAAGGTCCCTCTCGCAGTTACTGTTTTTGAGCCATGTTTCACTTAATCTCTACTTGTACTTTGGGTTTTTTTTCCCTGCCTAAGTGTAAAACCTTGCTTTTCTCCACATTAAACTTCATTTTGTTGCATAGGGCCCATTGTTCAAGTTGGTCAAGATCTTTTTGAATCTTGAGCTTGTCTTCTGGGGTGTGGGCTATTCCTGCCAGCTTAGTGTCATCTGCAGATTTGATGAGTTCCCCTTCTATTCCCTCGTCTAAGTCATTGATGAAGATGTTGAAGAGTCCTGGGCCTAAGACGGAGCCTTGTGGTATCCCATTGCTTAGTTCCCTCCATGTACAGTAGATGTAGTATTATCAAGGACTACTCTTTGAGCACAGTTTGTCAGCCAGTTACAAATCCATCTGGTGGTGATGCTAGTGGTGATGCTAGATGACCTAATGGGGATATATGCAATGACAAACATTAGCATTATGAATAGAATAGAATAGAATAGAATAGAATAGAATAGAACAGAACAGAACAGAACAGAACAGAACAGAACAGAACAGAATAGAATAGAATAGAATAGAATAGAATAGAATAGAATAGAATAGAAAATATGGAACGGAATGGAATGGAATGGAACGGAACAGAATAGAATATACGGAATGGAATGGAATGGAATGAAATGGAATAGAATAGAATGAAGAGAGATTGGAATAGAATTGAATTGAATATAGAATAGAATAGAATAGAACAGAACAGAACAGAACAGAACAGAATAGAATAGGGCTGGAAGGGACCTTGGAGGTCTTCTAATCCAGGGCTTTTCAACCTTTTCACCCATTGTACCACTTTTAGGATATGGCAACATCCGAGGACCACCAGTCGCCTAGCAAGGTGTCAAAAACTTGATGCCCCCCCCAAAAAGGAAAAAAGTGATAAAGTACAGGTAGTCCTCGACTTACAACAGTTCACTTAGTGACTGTTCAAAGTTACAATGGCATTGAAAAAAGTGTCCCCCAAGCCACAGCCAAGCAAGACACCTGCCTGCCCGCCCGGCCGCGCTCTTCCTCCTGTCCGAGGTTTTCATTGTTGTGAGCATTTCTGTTGAGGATTGGCAACGGGGGTGGGGTGGGGGAGTGTTTGGTTTTTATTCCTACCATCTGCTGGGTGGTTGCAGCAGGTTTTGGTCACTTCACATGACCCTGGGACACTGTGACCATCATAAATATGAATCAGTTGCCAAGCCTCTGAATGTAAATCACAAGACCCTGGAGAGGCTGCAACATTCCAGCTGATCGACGCTTCTTTTGGGTTCAGCAGAAGCGCCAGGATCAGTGCTGCTTTCCAACTGATTGGTGCTTCTTCAGGGCTCAGCAGAAGCACCAGGATCAGTGCCGAGCTCCAGCTGGAGCCTGGCGCTGATCCTGGCACTTCCGCTGAGCCCTGACAGCTCTGCAGCTCCAGCCATCTCTTGCTTAGGCTTGTGCGGTGCTACCACTGGTTCAGCTCATTCCCCTCCCACACTACCACTTTTCTAGGATGGTCACGTACCATCTATCAGGTGCCAATGTACCACAGGCGGTACCCGTACCACTGGTTGAAAAGCCCTGTTCTAGTCCAGCCCCCTGCTCAAGCAGTAGAACCTATACCATCTCAGATGGGTGATTGCCCAGTCTCTTCTTGAAAATTTCAAAGGATGGAGCGCCCACGATTTTGTAGAAAGAAAAATCATCAGGTCCAGTTCCAAGCTGGGGGTAAACCAAATTGGAGGATAAGACACTGGAAGCAAAATGGAGGCTGGCTGTTTGGAAAGAAACCAGTTCTGTTTGAGCAGAACCACCAGCAGCATGTGGTTCTGGGACAGCTGACAAAATGGAGTTGAGAGTCGATGGGTTTTTAATACCTTCTTGGACTTTGTATTTGAGATACCTGTTCCTGTCTGAATACTTTGACCTGAGCTTTTGGTATTCTAATTGTGGTGGGTTAATCCTATTAACTCCTAAAGGTCATGTTCCTGTCCTTTGGAGCTGGGTGGGGGAATGTAGCTTTTAGGAGTCTTTGTTTTTCTAATCCCATCAGCTCCAGGTTTCCTGGCCCCAGTTTCCCTGCCTGGATTAGAAAATCTGCATTTCTAAAGAATGTCCGCCTCGGTTTCTGTTTGGGGCAGAGAGACTGGAGGCAGGAAGGGGAGACTGGGGCTGGTTTTCTGCCTCCAGTAAGATTTTTCTCCATTATTTCTTTGGGGAAATACACTATTCTTCCCCCAAAATATTTCCTTCTCTAGGCATGTGGGTGGGTGCTAACTTTCTACACTACAAATAGATATGATTCATTGAGCTGGAACTTACAAGATCTAGTGTGGAGGAACATCCCCACTTACAACATAAGGAACCAAATTCACTAGGCATTTTAGTTATATCAATCTCCTTTCCTGAGGCACAATAACAGAATAACACAGCTGTAAGGGACCTTGGAGGTCTTCTAGTCCAACCCTCTGCTCAAGCAGGAGACCCTTTAAATTGAGGATGAAGGTTTGTTCTCCGAGCTTATGGGTTGGTTTCCGAACGTCCCATTACCAGCTAGATAACATCTTCAAAGGAGTTTAGGGGGTGTCAATGTCAGTGTTCTTCTGTTTATAAGGGCTTCAGGGGTGGGTGTGTTGAGTGAAAGTCTTGTAATGGGTCTTGTGATGGGCCAGGTCATCAGTAAATCTTGTGATGGGTCTTGTGATGAGGAGGTTACATAAGATCGAGGTCACTGGGGTCATTTTTGTAATGTGACCAAAACTGGATACAGGGTCTTTCTAAGGATGTTCCACTGCTGCATTTATTACAAAGAGTTGCCAGCAAGAGAATTCTAAAAATTTCTAAAAATGACACTACAGAACTTGTGTGTAGGCAAAGCTTACGGATCATACCCACAGATTAATTTTTCTGACTGTCTGGAAATTCCTCCTTAGTTCCAATACCATTTCGGACAAATGGCTGTCCAGTCTCTTCTTAAAAACTTCCAGGGTTGGAGCATTCACCGCAGGCTGTTCCACTGGTTAATTGTTCTCACTGTCAGGAAGTTTCTCCTTAGTTCTAAGTTGCTTCTCTCCTTGATCAGTTTCCATCCGTTGCTTCTTGTCCTGCCTTTAGGTGCTTTGGAAAATAACTTGACTCCCTCTTCTTTATGGCAGCCCCTGAGATATTGGAAGACTGCTATCACGTCCCCCCTCGTCCTTCTCTTTGTTAAACTAGACATACCCAATTCCAGCAATCGTTCCTTATATGTTTTAGCCTCCAGTCCCATAATCATCTTTCTTGCTCTTCTCTGTACTCTTTCTAGAGTCTCAGCATCTTTAGTTTCCATCCGTTGCTTCTTGTCCTGCCTTCAGGTGCTTTGGAGAAGAGGTTGACACCCCCCCTTTCTCTGTGGCAACCCCTCAAATATGGGAAGACAGTTATCAAATTCCCCCTAATCCTTCTCTTCTAGACTGACCCAGACTGTATCCTGCAACATGATCCTGGGACACGTATATTTGCCATCTTTCGTAATCAGCTATTACTAATGGCTTAACGCCCTTAAGCATAAACAAAGAAAAACTGGGAAACAAAATAATCTGAGACAAATATAAATGTATGCCAAAGCCAGTGGGCAAGGAACTTGGGATATAATGTCATGCTTGAACAATGGGAGAATTTGTGGATGAAAGGTTTAAAATTTACACCAAATTATAATCTAAAAGAAAACGTCTATGACACGATGAATCGTTGGTATTTAACACCAGATAAGTTGTCCAGAATGTATAAAGGTATTTCAAATGAAGGTTGGACATTCAAATGTAAAGGACCTTTTATTATTCATGGGGGACATGTGATAAAGCAAAGAAATATTGAAGTAGGATTCACATCTTAATACAGAAGATTCTCAAAGTGAATACAAAGATAAAACCAGAAACTTTGCTTTTGAGTTTAATGGAAAAAAGAACTGTCATGCAAAACTCGCCCACCATATAAATTAGCCCTCTGCAAGGCAATAATTCAAAACTGGTCAGGAATCCAAAACAGTTGGTCATAGTCCAGAAGGATTGCATTCAGGAAATGCAAATAATTCTGTTCTCCGAAGGGGCACCACCAACGATCCTTTGTGTCCAGAAGAGTGGTGACCACTTTCTAGAGGAAACCTAGTTACAAAAGTGTCTCTTTTTATTTCAGTTGTTACAGGACAGAAAACGGAGGTAACACAACTTCCGGAAACCCTATCGGTGAAAGCTGGAGACAGCCTCACTCTACAGTGTACATTGACTGGGGCAAATTTACTTGGAGGCGTGCGATGGTTCAAGGGTCTGGACAGAAACCAGCCCCCCATTTACAGCGATAAAGTAGGCGCTTCCAACCGGGGGGTGAGGCTCATCCCAAGATCCAACACAGACTTCAGCATCAACATCCCAAACATCCGTCCTGAAGATGCCGGAACGTACTATTGTGTGAAGTTCAGGGCAGGGATCCCAGAGAGAGAACTGGCTTCGGGGAAAGGCACTGTGGTCTCCGTAATTGGTAGGTGGGGCTCTCCGATTTGATTTCTGGGGATGGAGGGAGATGTTCCCAGTCAATCAAGAGACACATCTGGCGGACTTGTAGAAATATAAAAGCTTTCTGGATTAAGATTTGGTGGAACATTCAAAAGATTTTCAGGAGAAAGATAAAGTTTACTCCACAATTATTTTTATTGGGTGTTATTGTAGATTGTGATACTAAAGAAACTAACTTGATGTTGAATTTGATAACAGCTGCAAGGTTATTGGTAGGGCAATATTGGAAGAAGGATTGCTTGCCTACTATGGAAGAATGGACGCTTAAAGTGTCAAATTTAGCAGAAACGGCTAAGATTTCTGCTTATCTGAAGGATCACTCACAAGAAAGATACATTTCGGTCTGGAGAAGATGGATAGATTACATTCAGAATAAATATGGGACTAAAAAGTTCCATCTAGTTTATGAGTAAATTTTAGAGTATTATTATTATTAACAGTTTATTATAGTAGAATTTTTATTAGTTTTATTATTATTTTTAGGAGTACTGTTTAACAATTTGGATTTTGTATTGTTTAATAATTAGGATATTAACTTGTTTATATTATTATGTTTATTTTTCATTTGTTTATATTTATGTTAAAGGGGAGTTAAAGTGCATTATGGACTTGGTTATTTATATAGTTGATTAATGTTAGTTAGAGCATGATTATTATATTTGTAACCCTGTACTCAGCTCTGGGAAGTGGGGGAGGGAGAGGGGGGGTTTAGGGTGGGTGGGCTTTGGGGTGTATATTGTAACTTTTATAAAACTTTTCAATAAAAAAAAGAGACATATGAGATTAAATCTCATGTTCTGAAGCTGGATGTCATGGTTTCAACAGATGTTACTCCTCAAAGAACTTTGAGGCATTGTTTACCTTAAAGAATCTTTATTCAAAATAACGTGGCATCGGTACGTACCTGGTCGAAGACAAAATCTGAATTCCCCTCCCCTAAACACATAGTAACGAAGCACAATTCCCACCTCCAATTAACAGTCATAAATCACATTCTCCAATTAGTTTGAAATGCAAACCTTCCCTCCAGTTCCATAACCCGCCATTCCTTATCGTCTCTTATTTCAAATAAACCTTGAAGAATACTCTAGTGTGATGTTATGTCTAACTAATCCCCATACTGGATTATTTTATTTTATTGTTTTATGACTGTTTTTAACTTTATACGCCGCCCTGAGTCCTTTGGGATTGGGCGGCATATAAATATTTGTAAATAAATAAATAAATAAATAAATAAATAAATAAATAAATAAATAAATACACATTCTTCCCCCTCCCCCCTCCAGCATCATCTAATTCTAACTCTAAAAGTAATACACAGGTTAAAGACAAAATGGCTGCATCTTCATATATTGTCAAAGCAAGAACATCCGAGGTTAGCAGCGTTGACATTGAGTCTCTCCAACCAAACACAGCCTTGTTGCTTCCTGTATTATCTCTGAGGAACGTCAACTGATATCTCTCTCTCTACTTTCTCCCTCAGCCAAGCCATCCCAGCCTGTGGTTCGTGGCCCCACAAGAAGAGTCGTGGTAGGGTCTCGGGCCTCCTTCAACTGCTCCACAGAGGGATTCTCCCCCCAGGAGATCACAGTAAGCTGGTTGAAGGACGGGAAAAAAATACAGGCTGCCCAGACCAACATCTTGAACTCTGATGGAACAGAGAGCATTTCGTACCAAGTAGAGAGCACGGTGGAAATCCCGCTGGACCAAGGAGACGTGAGGTCTCAGCTGACCTGCCAGATCCAACACAGATCGTTGGATGGTCCTCTCCAGGAGGCCTTCCCACTCAGTGATGTCCTAAGAGGTATGTGAGCTCTGGGTTGCAGAGAGGGACCAGGCCATGGAGTCTGGATCTGGTAAAGGCTCATCATGGTAGAGGGAATAACACCAGGAAAAACCACATTTTCATCCCATGGAAGCCCACTAAGACCAGCCACGCTTTCTCAGCCCAAGCTCCCTCACAGAGCTGTGATTATGGGGAAGAGGTCTTTAGAAGGACCTTCCACCTCTGGGTCTTTCTTTGGGGACTTGGGTCAAATTGAGTTCCCAACTGGTGAGACATATTTTAATCCTAATTGTTCTGGAATCATTTCCTCAAAGCCGCAATCGGAGAGCTGAACCAGTTGGTCTTCCAGCCCCTTCTGCATGCAGGAACCACGAGTCTGAAGCTCTTCTGACTGATCTCTTTGGCTTTCTTTGCTCAGTTCCTCCCAAAGTCCATCTTGAGACCAGTCCACCTTCTCCCGTCCAGCCGAACGCCACTGTGATGGTCACTTGCCACGCGGAAAGTTTTTATCCAGACGATGCAGAAGTGGAGTTGTTTACCAAGGCTCTCCCAAGCAGAAAAGGAACTGTTGGCCCGAGGACCCCGAATCCAGATGGGACCTTTTCCCTCAAGAGTCACCTGGAGATGGTGGCCACCGAAGACAGGAACTCCTCCGTGTTCCTTTGCCAGCTCCAGCATAATTCCCAGCCTCTGGTCAACGAAAGCACCACGCTCCTCATTATGAGCCAACTTGAAGGAAGTAAGTGTCCTTTGTTTTCTTTTGAGCATTTGCTGGTTTACACCTTGCAGATTTTCCCTTCGTTTTTCAGATTAAGATTAGATTGAACTACTCCTTAATATATTATATTTTAAGCTATCTTTCTTTAAGGTTTTAAGATACTGGACCTCAAGAAGGAATGGTTAGTTACATATGGAGCCCCTTCCCAGGAATATTTGTATTTGAGGGTGGAGGTTTGTTCTCCGAGTTTGTGGGTTGGTTTCCAAACGATTCATTACCAGGCTAGGTAACATCTTCAGCAGAGTTTAGGGCAGGGGTCGGCAACCTTAAACACTCAAAGAGCCACTTGGACCCATTTCCCACAGAAAAGAAAACCCTGGGAGCTGCAAAACCCGTGTGCATGCACGTCCACGCATGCAGGAGGGGGGGGCTTGATTGAAGAGTTTAATTAAAAAGAAATAGAGGCTGCTGTGCATGAGTTCTCTCTCTCTCTCTCTCTCTCTCTCTCTCTCCCTCTCTCCCTCTCTCTCTGTCTCTACCCCCTCTCTCTCCCTCTCTCCGATCTTTTGATCACCTGGCAAGCTGGCTTCACGCTATTCTCTAACAAGCTGACACACATTCTTATTGGGCTGGCTCTCTCCTGTCCTTGGTCTGCCAGTCCTCTTCCCCCACTAAGTAAGTAAGAGAGAAAGAGAGATATAAACAGAGAGACAGAGAGAGACAGAGAGAGAGCTGCTGCTTTCTGCTTTCTGCTGCTTCCTGCTTCCTGTGGAGATGCAGCAAAGGCAGGAGCCCCACCCAATAAGCTTGTCAGCTTGTCGGAGAACAGCGTGAGGCCACTCTCTTTTTTACACACACACACACAGAGAGAGAGAGAGAGAGAGAGAGAGAGAGAGAGAGAGAAGAGAAGGGAAGGGAAGCGCAAGTGCCTGTCTCTGTCTCTGTCTCTCTCTCTAAATGGCGGAGGAGGCTGGGAGCCACAGGAGAAGGCTCAAAGAGCCACATGTGGCCGGAACCGCAGGTTGCCGACCTGTGGTTTAGGGGATGTCTATGTTGGTGTTCTGTTTATAAGTGCTTCAGGTGTGGGTATGTCAAGTGAGGGTCTTGCGATGGGTCAGGTGTGGGTCATCAGTTAGAGGCTTGGCATAGGTCTTGTGATGGGGAGGTTACATCAGGTCAGGGTCCTTGAGAAGTGAACTGCTGGTTGAGGGAGGATTGTGTAGGATGGTTGAGGGTCAGTGTTGTCTCTGGTTGGCTGTGCAATTGATTTGGATCCTGAGGGGTTCATAGGCTGGTTGTAGGTCGACGTGTCGATGGAATTGCTTGTGGAGGGCCAGGATTTGATGAACTCACGAGTGTGGTGAGTGGTAGCATGGTCGATGATTTTTGTGCTGCTCCAATTGAACTGGTGTTATTTGGTGTCAATGTGGGTAGAGATTAAGGATTTGGGATTGTGGCATTTGACTGCCAGCGGTATTCATGGATCCTGCTTTTTAATTGATGTGATAGCATCACATACCTCCTATACCTCCTCCGCCATTTGCAGAGAGACAGAGAGAGACAGAGGCACTTGCACTTCCCTTCTCTCTCTCTCTCTCTCTCTCTCTCTCTCTCTCTCTCTCTCTCTGTGTGTGTGTGTGTGTGTGTGTGTGTGTGTGTGTGTGTGTGTGTGTAAAAAAGAGAGTGGCCTCATGCTGTTCTCCAACAAGCTGACAAGCTTATTGGGCGGGGCTCCTGCCATTGCTGCCTCTCTGCAGGAGACAGAAAAGCATGAAGCCAGCTTCCCAGGTGAGTGGAAGATTGGAGAGAGGGAGGGAAGGTGGGAGAGAAAGAGAGGGAGGGAGACAAAGAGAGGGAGAGGGAGGGGAGAGAGAGAGAGAGAGAGAACTCATGCACACCAGCCTCTATTTCTTTTTAATTAATTTATTTATTTATTTATGAGACTTATATACCGCTTTAAGTGCAAGCACTCTCTAAGCGGTGTACACCAGTAAGCAATGTATATATATATTTACATTGCCCCCAACAATCTGGGTCCTCATTTTACCTACCCCGGAAGGATGGAAGGCTGAGTCAACCTTGAGCCGGTGAGATTTGAACCACTGACCTGCTGAACACAGTCAGCTAAAGTGGCCTGCAGTACTGCACTCTAACTGCTGCACCACCTCGGCTCTTTAAATTAAACTCTTCAATCAAGCTCCCCCACCTCATGCATGCATGCGATCATGTGCGCCCGCAACATTTACAGCTCCCACTGTTTTCTTTTCTCTGGGAAACGGGTCCAAGTGGCTCTTTGAATGTTTAAGGTTGCCGACCCCTGGATTAGACATACCCAATTCCTGCAACTGTTCTTCATATATTTTAGTCTCCAGGCCCCTAATCATCTTTGTTGCTCTTCTCTGCTCTCTTTCCAAAGCCTCAACATCTTTTTTATAAGGTGGTATCCAAAACTGGATGCAGCATTCCAGGTGTGACCTTATTCTCTGTAGATGGAAGGAACATGGCTGATCTCATGTAGCAGAGTTTATAAAACCTATAGGGGGGGAAGGTCTACCATCTTCATGTTTTTGATTGCATTCTGATGAGACCCTTGATACTAATCTGGAATACTTACGATGGAGCAAGCTTTATTTTATCTGTAAAATTTATTGGCCACCCACCTTACTCAGGGCAAGATTATGATTAAATCAAAACAATCCGCTGTTTTTTTTTCCCTCCACAGGCTCACTGCAACAACCCCTCCTTTTTCTCTGGCTCCTGCTTTTCCTGACCAAAGTAGCCGTCTTTCTTTTCATCTTTTCCGTTTTCCTAATAAAGAGGTTTGGATGCAACAACCAGAGCTGAAGAAGCTTCTTGGATGAGAAGCAAAACGTCCTCAAAGAAAAAACAAGAAAATCCAAGTTGCCTTTTGAAAAAGCGGCTTTGGGACAACTACGACCTGGATGATTGACAATCTCCCTAGACATAAATGCTGATTGCTTATTTTTTTAAAAAAAAAAAAAAACAAGAAAATTAAAGTACCGTATTTTCCAGCGTATAAGACGACTTTCTAAAGCATGCAAATCAGCTCTGAAGTCGAGGGTCGTCTTATACGCCGAGTTGTCTTATACGCCGGAAATTACAGTAGTTTCCGGCGTATAAGACGACTTTCTAAGCATGCAAATCGGCTCTGAAGTCGGGGGTCATCTTATACGCCGAGTTGTCTTATACGCCGGAAATTATGGTAGTTTCCGGCGTATAAGACGACTTTCTAAGCATGCAAATTGGCTCCGAAGTCGGGGGTCGTCTTATACGCCGAGTTCTTATACACCGGAAATTACAGTAGTTTCCGGGGTATAAGACGACTTTCTAAGCATGCAAATAGGCTTCGAAGTCGGGGGTCGTCTTATATGCCGAGTCATCTTATACACCGGAAATTACAGTAATTGTTTTTTCAACATGCATTTAAACAATTTAAAAGCATTTGCTTACAGAAGTTATAAAGGAGCAAATATAAAAATCATGTCATTTGGGGCCGTGGAGATGCTTTTGAAATATGAAGAAGTAATACAAAATGTTACATATTCGCATTCAACACTTTGTCTGTGCTATTTGTATCGATGGGGGGGGGGAAATTGCCTGGAATGACATCACTCAATCGATTTAGGGGCAAAAAAGAAAGATATAAAAAGGGTGGCTAGACAAAAATCACTCTTTCAAGTTTATTCCAATGAAATAGAATCTTTCTCTTCTTCAAAATATCTGTTCGGAAGGCGTGGGCTTTTCTTTCTTGAAATTCTGACAAGGAATTTCATTCAGGACGATTATCCATTTTCAATTTCAAAATAAAGCGACTGTCAATGCTGCAAATATTGTATATTCTTGCTTTTGACAATATGTAGAATTTTCTGGTAATTATGGGGTTAATACAGAGCAGAAAGGGGGTTGGGGGTAAAACCCGGGAAAGAAAGAGGGAGAAAACCTTTGACCTTCACACTAATTGGATAATGTGAGATATGAGGGCTAATTTAGGGAGGGAACATGCTGATAATTTAACTGCTCAGAGGAAGAGAACTTAGATCCTAGCATCCCTCCGTTGTGCCTGTGCCGACAATTTGTAACAATAAAAGACTTTTAGGAAAAAAAATGCCTGGAAGTTCTTTGGAATGTTTCATTAGCCGGAACCACAACAGCAACAGTCTAAAACTTGTTTTCTTCTTCTTACAATCAGCTCTCAGAACTTTCCTGATTGTGGCATATTGGGAATTTATTCTGTAAATCTTATATATTTCTAATTCAATTGCTTTTTTCCTGCTTCCCAGTCTACTAGTTGAGCCCAAAATTTAATCATTCTTGATTGTATACATATATCTTCTCTCAACTCAGAGACAGTTCAGAATCCGTAGCTGAAGTTCCTAGTCCTGTAATTTCCATAGAGGTCTATTGTCCAACTCAGCTTCATGTTGAATGTCTCTCTTCTCTATTTTATGCTCCAAAAATTCGCTCTTATCATTTATCTGTTTGACTTCTCCACTAAGCTCACATCAAGATCACATGAAGTGTTAATTCCACTTTACAATGCCTTGGTAAGACCACACTTGGAATACTGCATCCAGTTTTGGTCACCACGATGTAAAAAAGATGCTGAGACTCTAGAAAGACTGCAGAGAAAAGCAACAAAGAGGATCAGGGGACTGGAGGCTAAAACATATAAGGAACGGTTGCTGGAATTGGGTATGTCTAGTCTAATGAAGAGAAGGACGAGGGGGGACATGATAGCAGTCTTCCAATATCTCAGGGGCTGCCCCAAAGAAGAGGTAATTAAGCTATTTTCCAAAGCACCTGAAGGAAGGACAAGAAGCAATGGATGGAAACTAATCAAGGAGAGAAGCAACCTAGAACTAAGGAGAAACTTCCTGACAGTTAGAACAATTAACCAGTGGAACAACCTGTCTCCAGAAGCGGTGAATGCTCCAACACTGGAGGTATTTAAGAAGAGACTGGACAGCCACTTGTCTGAAATGGTATAGGGCAGCGGTTCTCAACCTGTGGGTTGCAACCCCATTTGGGGTCGAACGACCATTTCATGGGGGTCGCCAAACAACGCAGTCCGCCAATTTTTTCCCCTTTTCCTTAGCTGTGCTACTTCCTTTTACTCTATTGGCTTTTGAAAGCCAATAGAATAGACTCTCTTGAATAGAGTCTAATTCTATTGGCTTTCAAAAGCCAATAGGAATTGTCCAGGCTGTCTGGAAGTTTCCACCCCTCCCTGCTGAGCAACTACTAAAAATGTAAGTAAAAGAGGGCCAGAGGTGGGAGGCCGGCGGGCGCAGGGAGGGTTGCTGGTGCACATGGGGCCCGGCGGGTGCCTTACCTCCCTTGGGCTGGGCCAGCTGGTGGCCCAGCCGGTGGTCGGCCTGCGCTGTCTCTGCCACTTGCCAGCTACGCCTCGGCCGGCGCAGGGGGCAGCACCATGCATGCGCGGTGCTCCCGGGCAGGGAAAGTCCTCGACTTACGACCGGTTGGGTAGTCCTCGACTTACAACTGGTTGGGTAGTCCTCGACTTACGACCGGTTGGGGGTCGTGGCATTGAAAAGGTTGAGAACCATTGGTATAAGGTTTCCTCCCTGAGCAGGGGGTTGGACTAGATGACCTCCAAGGTTCCATCCAACTTTATTATTATTATTATTAGGCTGATGAATCACCTATCAACTTTTACTTCAATCTTTGCTTCCATTGCCTGAATTACTTGAATATTTCCTTGAGTGTTCTTCCGAAATATTTCTTAGGGCTTCAGATTTCTCTAAACCTCTCCTTTCTTGTTTTCTTCTAGCAACCATGTGTGATAATTTACCAACTGTTTATTCTATTAAATTAAATTAAAGGTTTATTCTATTAAATTAGTAGCTTACAGGCAACGTTTAAGTCTTTGGCTCTCTCCTGTGGTCAAACAGTACCACTACAGGTTTATTGTGTACAGATTTATTCTATTAAATTGATAGTTTTTTAGGAGCAATATATTCTGCTCTTTGGTTTCCTTTTGTGGTCAAACAGCAAAATATCTCAACACAGTCAGGAATCTTTAAGTCTGATGTTGATTCCTGACCAATCAGCTTCAGCTAAAATGGAACAATTATCCCTCCCCCCCCACACACACACACACACCAAACCTCATGAATTCAACACTTATTAGGGTTTTATATGAAAACCGCAGAGAATGAAGAAAGGCCTTAAAAAAAAATGTAAACCCTTAAACTTCAAAAATCTAAAAAAGGGTTTTGCGGCTTTCTTATTCTGGCTCGGCTTCATGATTTTCACCTCCTCACCATTATGCAATCACAGAGCCTCCAAAATGATGCAATTTCAAAAAAAAAAAAAAAAGCAAACGCAGGCAAAAAGAATGTCCTTTAAAGCAGCAAAGCTAAGTGTACAAAATTCAGTGCCTAAGTAGTAGAAGGCATATTTCATTGTCCGTATTGTGGGAAGTCAGCCCCCCAGAGAAGAAAATATTAAAAGGGCAGAAAAATATATTTTCTCAAAGGATCTTAAAGAGTAGAAAAGCATGCCCAGTTTTTTCTTAATAGTCCCAGATCTCCCCCCCCCCAAGCAGAAACCAGCTCTGTAGAAATGCAGATGGAGGCCCGCCCAGCTAGAAGATTAAGAAGACAAAGACACCTAAAATCTACATACCCCACCCAAACTCTAAGACAGGACATAATAGGATTAACTCACAGATGCCAAAGGGCACACCCAGATTCAGGTCAAAATAACACAGGAAATAGCCTCAAACAGGAAACAACTCCAAACAAAAGGCTCCAGAGGGTATAAAAACCCACTCCCTACATGTGCTCACTCTCTTTTTTTCCAGCGCCATCTTCCTGTCTGGCTCTCCTCTTCAATAAACTGCAACCTTCTTTCTAAAGCAGTCGCCATGTTGTTTATTCCCAGCTTGGACTGAACCATGACGAAGACTTTTCTTTCAACTGTATTAAAAATGGTTAAAAGCAGCTGATTCTTCCATGGTTGAACTTGCTTCTTGCTTGCTCTGCTCCAGATGGAAATTCATCCTGTCTGCTTCTTAGCTCAGCTCCAAAACATCCCTGCAAGCCCCCATTGCTTGGGGGAGGGGATGATTTCAACAGCTTCTCCTTCCCCAGAGAAGTTTCTTCAGGGTTAGGAACTGACAAAGCTTACTAACCATGCAGAACCCAGGTTCCAGGAGACACATTCCAACGGTCATAATGAGCACCGGAGGTTACATCAGAATAACTGAGCAATAGAGTTGGGAGGGAGCTTTAGCCCAGCCCCCTGTTCAAGCAGGAGACCTTAAACCATTCCAACCAAATGACTGTCCAATCTCTTCTTAAAGACCTCCAGTAATGGAGCACCCGCAACCTCTGAAGTTAATTGATTAACTGATTAATTGTTCTCACTGTCAGGAAATTTCTCCTTAGTTCCAGGTTGGTTCTCTCCTTGAAAAGTTTCCATCCGTTGCTTCTTGTCCTGCCTCCTGGTGCTTTGGAGAATAGCTAGACTCCCTCTTCCTTGGTGCAGCTCCTGAGGTATCAGAAGACTGCTATCATGTCACCCCTGGCCATTCCTTTCACTAGGCTAGAAATCATTTTATAAGATGGTGGAGGTTCGTTCTCTGAACTTGTGGATTGGTTTCTGAAAGTTTCATTACCAGGCTAGGTAACATCTTCAGCAGAGATTAGGGGATGTCAGTGTTCTTCTGTTTATAAGGGCTTCAGGTGTGGGTGTGTCAAGTGAGGGTCTTCTGATGGCTCCAGTGTGAGTCATCAGTGAGAGGCTTGTGATGGGTCTTGTGATAGGGAGGTTAGATCAGGTCAGGGTTATTAGAAGGTGAACTGCCGGTGAGATGGGGAGTGGGGGATTGCGCGGGATGGTTGAGGGTCAGTGTTGTCTCTGGTTGACTATGTGGTTGATTTGGATCATAGGCTGGTTGTAGGTCGCTGTGTCTGTGGGATGGAATTGCTTGTGGAGAGCCAAGCTTTGATGAGCTCGCGAGGATGGTGGGTGGTGAGTGGTGTCCGATGATTACATCAAGATCCTTCTGTATCTTGAAAGAAACACTGTCGTCTTCAAAATCAACTGTAACCATTGCAACCAATTCTACGTGGAACAAATCTCACATCAGTTAAAAAACAGGATTCACGAACGCCGGATGGCAGTCAAGTGCCACGATCCCAAATTCTTTAATCTCTACTCATGCCGACACTAAATGACACCAGTTCAATTGGAGCAACACAAAAACCATCAGCCATGCCACCACCTACCACCCTCACCAGTTCATCAAAGCCTGGCCCTCCACAAACAATTCCTTCCACCGAGACTGTTACGTATTGAATAAATATAAAGTTATGTTAATCCCTGCTAAAGCGAAACTAACTTAAGTACAACTGCTTGTGAAGCTAAAATGAAACTAATCTTTAGATGACCCTGTTCACTCCAACTGTTTTGGAGGGAAACTTTGAACATTCATATTTGGGCGGGTTTTTCAAGTATTGTGATTGGTTAAGGCCCTGTGGCTCAGAGTATAAATTACAGGCAATTGCCTGCAGTTCTCCAGTTCTAGTAACTATGCTGGTCTGCTCCTTGCCTACTGAAGCCCACTACACAATAGAGACATTGACCTACATCCAGCCTACGAACCCCTCAGAATCCAAATCAACCATACAGCCTACCAGAGATGGCACCAACCCTCAACCAACTAATGGAGGCATGCTAGAGACAACAGACAAACAGGATAAAATCAATTACATTTGCTTGACAGGATTAAGACCAAGGGAAGCCGATACTTAAGACCCATCGCAAGCCTTTGCAAAACAAGTAAAACCAATCAAATACAAGAAAAAGCACATGAAGCAAGGCTCGAAATTTAAAAAAAATACTGTAAACTTTATATAAATCCTTGCATTCACCAAGCTATTTGTCAGCCACCCCAGAAACTTGCTTGCTGCCATTTTAATTTCTGGCTACCAAATAAACAGAGACTTTCTTTCCTGCAAGTCCCATTTTGTTTTCAGCATCTTTCTTCCAGCTTGGAACTGAACCTGATTTTTCTTCCCACAGTATGCTGGGACTTTCAAGTCGTTGGAGTCAACCACTTAGCTACTGAATGGGACTTGTGTGATCCAGAACTTCTCCTTCTTTTGCTACACAGCATCTGGCTTTCCTTAGGCCACGAGTATCCTTTGAATCTATTTTAGAGTATCTGGAGTTAGAAATGGGCCTACTCCAGGATCAGGTGACAGGCTACTTAATAATAATAATAATAGTAGTAAAGTTGGAAGGGACCTGGGAGGTCATCTAGTCCAACCCCCTGCTCTGGCAGGAAACCCTACACCATTTCGGACAAATGGCTGTCCAGTCTCTTCTTAAAAACTTCCAGTGTTGGAGCATTTACTGCTTCTGGAGGCAAGCTGTTCCACTGATTAATTGTTCTCACTGTCAGGAAGTTTCTCCTTAGTTCTAGGTTGCTTCTCTCCTTGATTAGTTTCCACCCGTTGCTTCTTGTCCTGCCTTCAGGTGCTTTGGAAAATAGCTTGATTCCCTCTTCTTTATGGCAGCCCCTGAGATATTGGAATACTGCTATCATGTCCCCCCTTGTCCTTCTCTTCGTTAAACTAGATATACCCAATTCTAGCAACCGTTCCTTATATGCTTTAGCCTCCAGTCCCCTAATCATCTTTGTTGCTCTTCTCTGTACTCTTTCTAGAGTCTCAACATCTTTTTTACATTGTGGTGACCAAAACTGGATGCAGTATTCCAAGTGTGGCCTTACCAAGGCATTGTAGAGTGGTATTAATACTTCACGTGATCTTGATCTATCCCTCTGTTAATGCAGCCCAGCACTGTGTTGGCCTTTTTGGCAGCTGCAGCACACTGCTGGCTCATATTTAGGTGATTGTCTACTAGGACTCCAAGTTAATGTAAGGGGGATCCTGGTATGTACATATCAATTGTTGGAAGAAGAATTATAGGTAGGGTGAGCACACTCAGAGACACCTTTCTTATAACACACAAGAGATAGGCGATTGCAGATAGCTGGATGACATGACTTTGTATGATAGGCTGGGTTCACACAGGTAAAGCTGGTTTAATTTTAAATGTGATTGCTTTTCATGTGGTTTTGTGCATCATGGGGACGGGGGCAATGGGGCTTTAGGACTTTGATTGTGTGAATTTTTAAAGTTGCTATCGTGCTGCTCAGAGTCGCTTGTGCGTGAGTTGGGTGGCCACATATCTTTGTTTAATTTAACAAAACAAAGCAAAAATGAATTGTCCCAAAGGTGCTTTTTCAGGAGGCAATTGGATTTCTTTGTTTTTCTTTGAAGATGTTTCACTTCTTATCCAAGAAGCTTCTTCGGGTTCTGAGACTGGATGGTGGGAAATGGAAGGATTTATACTCCTTGCAGACAGCCGGTCATTTGCATTTTTAGAAAGTCGTTGAGGCCACCTGGAGGTTTGTTTGTGTCCTCAGTTGTCCCAAAGTGCTTTTTCACGAGGCAATTGGACTGTTTTTCTTTGAAGACATTTCACTTCTCGTCCAAAGAAGCTTCTTCAGGTTCTGGGACTATATGGTGGGGAAGGGAAGGATTTATACTCCTTGCAGACAGCCAGTCCTTTGCCTTCTTTTAGAGAGTCATTGAGGCCACCTGGAGGTTTAGCTGTGTCCCCAGGGTCACCTGAGTGGTGCAAATGGGCTTGGAGCCTTCATGGAACTGCTGAAAGAATTGTGTTGCTGTTCAATTTACATCACAATGCAGTGAACCATGTGCAGATCTAAACATTGGGGAAACAAAACAACAACTTCATAAACGCATGGCACAACATAGGAGAACAAACCCATCAGGACAAGATTCAGCAGCCCCTCTGCATTTAAAAGACAAAAGCCACAATATATAGCAAAGTCCACAATCTGGATAGAGAGGAATTCTGGTTTGAAAGAGGGTTCAAAGAGACCATCTAGGTCAAAATTGAACAGAGGGGGTGGGACATGACATCGTCTATCTCCAGCCTGAATTGTGAGAATATGGCTTCTAACTAGCTTTTCCTTCAATAGCTTGTTTCCCAAAGTCACGTTTAAGTAGGATCGCCCAAGCCCCATTTTTTTCCTCCTTTCACATCTATAGAGACTTCTCAACATGTGAAATGCTGAGAGAAATGAGCTGGCTGTTATATCCTTGTTATGTACTTGTGCTGCTACAGAGTAAGGTATTGTTGTTTCATCCAGGGGGGAGGGGTGTTATGTCCTGAGCCTGCTGAAGCATTCAGCAGGCTCAGAAATGTTGCAAAGGGTCCCGGGCAGACCAAAAGCTGCCTGGCACCAGACTGGCTGTCTCCAGCCTTGTGTGCATCAGAAGGTCCAAGCGGGCCAAGGGGACTATGTGAGGTTTCTGTCAAGTCAAGGGAACTTTACTAGTCCTTTAACAAAATGCAGAACAAACACTCAGTAAAGGGGTGTCCTATCCAGCATATTATTTGTTGTATTTTTTTTTCTGTAAATAATTATAAAGGTAAGAGTGCTCTGCCTGTGTGCAGGCATATTCTGCTTCACAATAACATCCAGTCCATTGAACGCATGTATTTGTGCTGCTACAGAGTAAGGTATTGTTGTTTCATCCAGAGGGGAGGGGTGTTATGTCCTGAGCCTGCTGAAGTATTCAGCAGGCTCAGAAATGTTGCAAAGGGTCCCGGGCAGACCAAAAGCTGCCTGGCACCAGACTGGCTGTCTCCAGCCTTGTGTGCATCAGAAGGTCCCAGCGGGCCAAGGGGACTATGTGAGGTTTCTGTCAAGTCAAGGGAACTTTACTAGTCCTTTAACAAAATGCAGAACAAACACTCAGTAAAGGGGTGTCCTATCCAGCATATTATTTGTTGTATTTTTTTTTCTGTAAATAATTATAAAGGTAAGAGTGCTCTGCCTGTGTGCGGGCATATTCTGCTTCACAATAACATCCAGTCCATTGAACGCATGTATTTGTGCTGCTACAGAGTAAGGTATTGTTGTTTCATCCAGAGGGGAGGGGTGTTATGTCCTGAGCCTGCTGAAGTATTCAGCAGGCTCAGAAATGTTGCAAAGGGTCCCGGGCAGACCAAAAGCTGCCCGGGACCAGATTGGCTGTCTCCAGCCTTGTGCGCATGTGCAAAGCGGGAAACAGCCTCTGCAATCATTGGTTGATGTTTTCCGGGGATAGGACACTATAAAAGGCCTGCGCAATGTTTTGTAGTTTATGCTGGTTGTAAGAAGAGAACAATAAAAGGAAGCTTGCTTACACAATGTGTCTCTGCTTAATGCCTCAACCCTGTGAACATAAAACTGGCCTAGAGCTTTTAAATTTGGGGATGACAGAGAAAGACCAGCTGCTGAATATTGCCAATTTAGAGATGATATTTATTCCCCAGAGTAAGCAGCACACTTCCCTTATTGGATACTGTCACTTATGCAGTAACTCAAACTTTAGAAACGGGTCCCAATTTACAAGGAGGAAATGAGACTTCCTCTTTTGCTTCCCCTACGGGAGGAATGACCTAGTGGGCAAGACGCAAATTCACCCCAGATGTTTCTCCTACTGCTATCGATATGGCAGCCTTGAGGTCCTTCAAGAGAATCCCCGGTCCTCTTCAGCTGCTGCTGCTGATGATCCTTCTCCCACGAGATCTGGGTGAGTGTTGACAACTGAGATCAGGCAGGCTCCATTCCCAGATTTACAACCGGAATAAAATCTAGTGCAAGATGAATATTAAGGCTGCTTCAAAGCTACTGTGCTGTTCTGAACAGGGAGACGAGCCGATTTCCCAGCAAAAGCCAGTTCCAGATGTTAGATTTGGGGAGATTTCTTTCATTGTCTATAGAGATTCTCAGTCATCCAGGTCATAGTTATCCCACAGGTGCTTTTTCAGGAGGCATCTGAACCCTTGTTTTTCTTTGAAGACATTTCGCTTCTTATTCCAGAAGCTTCTTCAGCTCTGACTGGATGGTGGAGGATGGAAGGATTTATACTGTTTGTAGACAGCTGGTCATTTGCCTTCTTTGAGAGAGTCCTTGAGGCCACCTGGAGGTTTATCTGTGTCCTCAGGGTCACCTGAGTTGTGAAAATGGGCATGGAGCCTTCTTGGAACTGCTGAAAGGACAGTGTGGTAGATTGTTTCTCGTCCTTCCCTCTGGTGCTCTGGTGAACAATGTGACCCCCTCTGCCTTGTGGCAGCCCCTCAGATACTGGAACGCTGCTATCATGTCCCCCCTGTTTCTTCTTTTCTTTAGACCAACCAAACCCAAGTCCCGCAGCCGATCTCCGTATGTTTTAGTCTCCAGGCCTTGGATCATCTTAGTTGCTCTTCTCTGAATTTTTTCCAAAGTCTCCACATCTTTTTTGTAGTAGGGTGACCAAAATTGGTTGCAGTATTTTTTGGAGTATTTTTGCAGTATTTTGGGGTCAGCAAACTGGCTTCCCCACCCAAGGAAAAAAGGGAACAAAAAAGAGAACATCAGAAATGAAACTTCATGAAATCTTTGGTGGCTCAAGACAGAAAGTGTGAGACACTGACTAACTAGAAACCGATTCAGCAATTCACAGCAGGCAGAAACTAGCTTGCTTTTGGGGTTTATGTCATGATTTCGACAGATGAATCTCTTCCAAAGAACTTTGAGGCATTGTTTACCTTAAAGAATCTTTTATTTTCGAGAAACAAAGTATCGGCACTACATAGTTAAAGCCAAAAACTGAATTCCCCTCCCCTGGGCACAAAGTTGTTGTTGTTGTTGTTGTTGTTGTTGTTGTTGTTGTTGTTGTTGTTGTTGTTGTTGTTGTTAATTGCGAAGTCATGTCCGACCCATCGTGACCCCATGGACATTGTTCCTCCAGGTCTTCCTGTCTTCTAACATCTTCTGGAGTCCATTTAAGTTCATGCCTACTGCTTCAGTGACTCCATCCAGCCACCTCATTCTCTGTCGTCCCCTTCTTCTCTTGCCCTCAATCTTTCCCAGGGATACAAAGTAACAAAGTGCAATTCCCTCCTCCAATTAACAGTCATAAATCACATTTCCCAATTAGCTTGAAGGGGGCTTTCTCCCCAGCTCTCCAGCCCTCCAAAACTCTATCAGCTCTGGGCCCAATGTCCTTGGGTTCCCACGGCTGAGTTATTATTGTTATGACTAGCTGGACTCTCATCCACATTCCCCCTCCCAGCATCAACGAACACTCAAAGCAGTAGAGAAAAATGGCTGCATTTCATTTATTTATTTATTTATTTATTTATTTATTTATTTATTTATTTATTTATTTATTTTTAACCAACAAAACAAAACAAAGCAAAACATAACACACATACACACACATATACTCCTCTCCCTTTTTTAAACAGCGATTACGTAACAGTAATCTTCTATTATTTACATTTCCCCCCTTATTTTTCTTTAGAATATTTGTCCTTATTGCCCCGTTGTTTCTTATTTACATTTTTCTTCCTTCATATTCTACTTCTTACTAAGAATAATTCATATTATTATTATTATACATTATTATACACATATTTTCACTTTTGACCTTTCCATATTTAACCTCCTCTATTATTTCTAGTCTCCCACCAGTCATACCACTTGTTCCATGTTACATAATACTCTGTGTCTTCCTTTTCTTTTATCTCTTTTGTTAATTTGTCCATCTCAGCACAGTCCAGGAAAAATGGCTGCATTTCCATCTGTTGTGAAAGCAAGAACATCCGATGTTAACAGCATTGACAGACTTGCTCCTCTCTTTTGAGAGAGAACTTTTTTTTTTCAAAAGATCACCACAACCTTTTGAACAGCCCAGATGAAGCACTGGTCCCTACAAAAGAGAATATTTGTACTTCAGGGTTGAACAGTGGAGTACATGGTGGTCTCTGAACTTGGTTTTTTTCTTGCAGATGTTTTATTACCCAAGTAGGTTACATCATCAGTGCTAGAAGGAAGTGAGGTTTATGGAGAGGAGGAGGAGGAGGAGGAGGAGGAGGAGGAGGAGGAGGAGGAGGAGGAGGAGGAAGAGAACTGTGAGGTCCTTGCTGCTCTCTGAGCTTGGTGGGTTTTTTTGCAGATGTTTCATGACCCAACTAGGTAACATCATCAGTGCAAGAAGGGAGTGGGGTTTGTGGAGTGGATGAGGAGGAGGAGGAGGAGGAGGAGGAGGAGGAGGAGGAGGAGGAGGACGACTGTAGGGTCCTTGGTGGTCACTGAGCTTGGTGTTCTTGCAGACATTTCATTACCCAACTAGGTAACATGATCAGAGCTAGAAGGGAGTGGGTTTGTTTTTTGTTTTATATACAAGTGGTGCCAAGGTTACACTGTTGTTTACTGTTAATTTCTTCTTCCTGGATTGGGATATTGGTGTAAGAAACTGTAGATGTAGAAACAGCATCATCAATGGTCCTCTGCCTCCAGAAGAGTGGTGGCCATTTTCTAGAGGGAACCTAGTCACAAAAGTGTCTCTTTTTGTTTCAGTTGTTACAGGACAGAACTTGGAGGTAACACAACTTCCGGAAACTGTATCGGTGAAAGCTGGACACAACCTCACTCTACAATGTACATTGACTGAGACAAATTTACCCGGAGGCGTGCGGTGGTACAAAGGGCTGGACAGAAACCAGCCCCCCGTTTACAGCGATAAGCAAGGAGCTTCCAACCGGGGGAAGAGGCTGGTCACAGGATCCAACACGGACTTTAGCATCAACATCCTAAACATTGGTCCTGAAGATGCCGGGACCTACTATTGTGTGAAGTTCAGGGCAGGGATCCCAGAGAGAGAACTGGCTTCAGGGAAAGGCACTCAGGTCATCATAATTGGTAGGTGGCCCACCCATTTTCTTTTTGGGGATGGGGGGAGATGTTCCCAGTCAACCGAGAGACATGTGGGAGTAAATCTCATGTTCTGAAGTTGAGTCTCTCCAACCAAACACAGCCTTGTAGCTTCCTGTATTATCTCTGAGGAATGTCAACTGATCCCAGCCTTTGGTTAGTGGCCCCATAACAAGAGTCGCGGCAGAGTCTCAGGACGCCTTCAACTGCTCCATAGAGGGATTCTCCCCCTGAGAGATCACAGTCAGCTGGTTGGAGGATGGGAAAAAAATACAGACTGCCCAGACCAACATTCTCAATTCAGATGGAATTCATACCGAGCAGAGAGCACGGTGGAAATCCCGCTTGAGCAAGGAGATGTAGGGTCTCAGCTGACCTGCCAGATCCAATAGAAGAGAATAGAATGGAATGGAATGAAATGGAATAGAGAATAGAGAATAGAGAATAGAGAATAGAGAATAGAGAATAGAATGGAATGGAATGGAATGGAATGGAATAGAATAGAATAGAATAGAATAGAATAGAATAGAATAGAATAGAATAGAATAGAATAGAATAGAATAGAATAGAATAGAATAGAATAGAATAGAATAGAATAGAATAGAATAGAATAGAATAGAATAGAATAGAATAGGAGCTGGAATGAACCTTGGAGGTCTTCTAGTCCAGCCCCCTGCTCAAGCAGGAAGCATACCTGCTTCAAACAGGAAAGCGGTGCCGAGAGTGGTGAGGACAGCAGAAAAGATCATTGGCAGTTTCTTCCCTCCCATCCAGGACATGACACAGAAGCGTTGCTTGAGCAGGGTCAGCAAGATTGTCTGGGACACCACACACCCTCTCCACGACCTGTTTTCTTTGTTACCTTCTGGGAGGGGGGGGCTCCATGGACCCAAAGCAGAACATCCAGATTCAGTCACAGTTTTGTTCCATACAGCATTAACCTTGTGAACTCTCAAGCTTCCTCCTTCCATTATGTATTCAAGATGGACAGTGTTTAGTATTTATTTGTTATGTAGGGGTGTGGGTCTATACGTATGTTGTATATCATATGTTTAGGTGTGTGTCATGTATGTGTTTCACTTTGAGAGCGGGCAACTAAATTTCATTTTTGATGTGTGTCGTTGTGCTCGCAGTAAAAAAAATGAAATAAAGGTTATCTTATCTTATCTAACTCTTGCTCCGTGGTGAGTTATCCTGTGGCAAGTTGGCTGTGACAAGTTGTCCTAGACCCTGATGGAGCAGGCGTTATTAAATCAAAATAATCCGCTGTCTTTTCTCCGCAGTTGCGCAGCAACAATCCCTCCTTGTTCTCTGGCTCCTGCTTTTCCTGAACAAAGCAGCCGTCCTTCTCGTCTCCTGCCTTTTCCTAACGCAGATGTGCAGATGTGCAGAGGCAAAATCTCATTCCAGAAAACCCCAGGATGTAAAAGGGTTTGAAAGTCCAATTAGGAACGCCTGTTCCTGACAGCTTTTCCGGCTGAGAAAGAAAAACAAACCGAGAAAACGGAAATAAATAAATATATATATATATATATTGACGTGCATTGAAATGATTAAGAAAGAAATAAAAATGAAAAGTCTTTGTTTACAGAAGTTACAAAGGAGCAAAGATTAAGATCATATAATTTGGGGGTGCAGGTCTACTTTGGAAAGATGAGGAGACAATGTCTGTAATCAATGCTTGTGTCTATACAGATAATCCTTGAGGTACGACTCTAATAGGGCTTATCCGTTGAGGGTCGTGAGTCAAAAATATGTAAAATGAATTGGACTCATTGTTACATTTTTTACCATGTTTGTTATGCAGATCAAGCAACAAAATGGAATGGAGTGGAGTGGAGTGGAGTGGAATGGAATAGAATAGAATAGAGTAGAGTAGAGTAGAGTAGAGTAGAGTAGAGTAGAGTAGAGTAGAGTAGAGTAGAGTAGAGTAGAGTAGAGTGGAATAGAATAGAATAGAATAGAATAGAATAGAATAGAATAGAATAGAATAGAATAGAATAGAATAGAATAGAATAGAATAGAATAGAATAGAATAATGGTGGGATGGGATGAAATAGGATAGGATATAGAATGGAATGGAATGGAATGGAATGGAATAGAATAGAATAGAATAGAATAGAATAGAATAGAATAGAATAGAATAGAATAGAATAGAATAGAATAGAATAGAATAGAATAGAATAGAATAGAATAGAATAGAATAGAATAGTTGGAAGGGACCTTGCAGGTCATCTAGTCCAACCCCCTGCTCAGGCAGGAAACCCTACACCATTTCAGACAAATGGCTGTCCAATCTCTTCTTAAAAACTTCCAGTGTTGGAGCATTAACAACTTCTGGAGGCAGGTTGTTGCACTGGTTAATTGTGGGTTTTTTTGGTTATTACATGAACAATGATCAACTTTGTTGTTTTGTTTTGGTTGGTTAAATCAGGGTTCCCCAACCCCCGGTCCATTGAACGGCACCGATCTGCGGCATGGCAGAAACCAGTCCACAGAAACAAACAAAGCCCCATCTGTGGGATGCAGGCAGCATGCGAAATAACACGGAAAAACCTCTCTCCACGGAACCTGTCCCTGGTGCCCAAAAGGTTGGGGACCACTTGGTTAAATGGTCTCCATCATTGTTACATGAACCAAGAGGCTGGAGCTGCGGTCCCCAACCTTCCCGGCTTTGCGATTCGGTGGGAGGAGGGGGAGAGAAAATGGTTCCTTGGGAGTCACAGGCTTACACGGACAGCTCCAATGGAGCTTCACACACACGTGTGAGTGCCCGCCACTCATGCAAATGGAACCGCAGAAGCGTGCTTGCCTGCCACTTGCGGCTACCCGGTTTTGAACAAGTTGTGGCCCAGTACCAGGTCACGGCTGAGGGATTGGGGACCCCTGGGCTAGACAATTTGCAGGGCTCCAGAATGAAAGGTGCCACCTGGCCATCAGCCGTTCTGGCAATGCCAGGCAGCCCACTGCATCTGCACCACAGTGCCCCCAAGCATAAAATTTGTTATCTACCTATCCAGCCTCTGCCCTGCCTCATTTGTGCCTGTTCCCTGTTGTGTTGACCCTGTCAACTGATTCAGCCACATGGCTATCTGTGGAGGACACCATTGCTGTGGTATTGCAATATGTCGATGACTTACTGGTAGCTGCCCCCACTGTTTCTTTGTTAAATTCCCTTTGTTATTGGGCCTATAAGGTTTCCCGTACAAAAGCCCAGCTTGTCAAAAGGAGGTTCGATATTTAGGTTATATTCTATCACAAGGGATTAGAAAATTATCCCCAGAAAGGATCCAGGCTGTGTGCCTCCTTAAGCCACCTAGTACTAGGTGCCAGATTTGGGAATGGCAGGTTTCTATTGTATTTGAATTCCAAATGTCGCTCTAATGGCTAAGCCCTTGTATCAGGCCCCCACAGGTTCAGATAAAGCACCCTTTGAATGGATCAAAGATTGTCAGGTGGCAAAATAATAATAATAATAATAGTAACAACAACAACAACAACAACCATCATCATCATAAAATTGGAAGGGACCTTGGAGGTCTTCTAGTCCAACCCCCTGCTCAGGCAGGAAACCCTATTCCATTTCAGACAAATGGCTGTCCAGTCTCTTCTTAAAAATTCCCATTGTTGGAGTATTCACAGCTTCTAGAGGCAGGTTGTTCCACTGGTTAATTGTTCTCACTGTCAGGAAATTCCTCCTTAGTTCCAGGTTGCTTCTCTCCTTGATGAGTTTCCATCTGTTGCTTCTTGTCCTGCCTTCAGATGAATAGTTTGACTTCCTCTGCTTTATGGCAGCCCCTGAGATATTGGAAGACTGCTATCATGTCCCCCCTCGTCCTTCTCTTTATTAAACTAGACATTCCCAATTCCAGCAACCGTTCCTTATATGCTTTAGTCTCCAGTCCCCTGATCATCTTTGTTGCTCTTCTCTGTACTCTTTCTAAAGTCTCAACGTCTTTTTTACATTGTGGTAACTAAAACTGGTTGCAGTATTCTAAGTGTGGCCTTACCAAGGCATTGTAAAGTGGTATTAATACTTCATGTGATCTTGATTTTATCTCTCTGTTACTGCAGCCTAGCACTGTGTTGGCTTTTTTGGCAGCTGCAGCACAAGGCTGGCTCCTATTTAAGTGATTTTCCACTAGGACTCTGAGATTTTCATTATGTCTCTCTTTTTCCCCCAACTACTTTGCTATGAACAAGTGCTTACTTCCTTTCAGCTTCCTGATTTAAAATTACCCACACTTGATAAGAAATGCTAACCACTAAGACTTCCTCAAATGTCAATTTTAGACAAAAATGCCACTGGCTTCCTCTTTTCCCCCACTTCTGGGTAGACCCCCCCCCTTCCCCTAGCCATTACTTTGTCGGTATTTACAAACAAGTTACTTAGTAAAGAGCCAACAAAGGAGCGCTCACCAAATTCTGCTTGAGTTTGCATACAAATCTTTATTCAAAACAACATAGCTCATTTATAATCTCAAAAATTTTCTCAACTCCTTCATTTTAAACAAGGGTTGAATTACAATTCCTTCAATTCTCTTAGGTATTATTTTCTATCAGTGTGTCCTGCACACAGACATAAAGACATAAAAATAAATAAAACAATAAAAAGCAACTCCACAAAATAAACAAATAAACAAGCTTAATAAGATATTCTGACTTACTGAAATAGTTTTGTATCAAACTCTAGTATCCTTTGTTTTTAATATAAATTTAGTTAAATTCCAATTTAATCAGGTTCCATTCAGATGGAAACAAATTTCCATTAAGTAGGTTAAAACATTTACAAATCTAAACAAAAGAATTCAGAGTCATTTCTTTGGGTTGATGGATATAGAGGTGTATTCTTCTCATATTTAATTTATTTTTTTAAAAAAAATAACCTTATTTCTTACTGCAAGAATGGGTATTAAATTTCACATCCACCCCATCTTCCTCAAATGAGAATTTTACGCAGAAAAAAAATAGTCAGAAAGATCAGACCCCCACTTTTCCTTTCTGCCTCTCTCGCTCTTAAAGCAACCCAGCCAGCCTGGGGGGGGGGAGACAGGAAAAGAAGAAGAAACACAAAAATCCCACCACTAACAAAACAGTTTTCTCTTTTTCACATGCATTTCCATGAATTCTCTCACACATCCTCCATGGGACTCTTCTCATGCAAACACTTGCGATTGCCTTTCCATTTCACCTTTAAGCAACACACACACACACACAAATCTGCAATTTTCTGTTTCTTTCACAATCTGGGGTGGGGGAGAAATTCTCTCTCACAAACACACACAGAGAGAGACACAGGATCAGCATATCCACACATTCACTTCCATTCAGACTACTTGTATAAACACTGTCACTGACAGATATTTCATTTCATACTTTCCCCTGACAAACCAATAACTATTATTATAATTTCAAGGAGCTGTTCACAAGCCAATGGGCTCCCTTTTTTGTTTCTTTTTCCAGCAAATCACTTTGTTTGTTTTTAAATAAGGCCTTTTTATTAATTATTATTACTAGACACAACACAGACAGACACACATACACTACCTCCACACTCCTCTAACAAAAATGGACTATATATTGCCTGGGATCCAACAGGCATATAAACTTCTTTTATTAACCTATATGTTTTATTAACATATATGCCACAAAGAAGAGGGATCAAGCTATTTTCCAAGGCACCTGAAGGCAGGACAAGAAGCAATGGATGGAAAGTAATCAAAGAGAGAAGTAACCTAGAACTAAGGAGAAGCTTCCTGACAGTTAGAACAAGTAACCAGTGGAACAACCTGCCTCCAGAAGTGCTGAATGTTCCAACACTGGAAGTTTTTAAGAAAAGACTGGACAGCCATTTGTCTGAAATGGTAAAGGGCACAGGTCGGCAACCTGTGGCTCCAGAGCCGCATGCGGCTCTTTGAGCCTTCCCCTGTGGCTCCCAGCTTCCTCTGCCATTTGCAGAGAGAGACAGAGAGGCACTTGCGCTTCCCTGCTTCTCTCTCTGTCTGTCTCTGTGTGTGTTTGTTTGTTTGTTTGTTTGTTTGTGTGTGTGTGTGTGTGTGTGTGTAAAAGAGAGGGGACTCACGGTGTTCTCTGACAAGCTGAAAAGCTTTTGGGGCGGGGCTCCTCCCTTTGCTGCATCTTTGCAGGAAGCAAAAAGCAGGAAGGGCAGGAGAGAGCTAGCTAGCCTAGCTATGCTGGCTCAGGAATTCTGGGACTTGAAGTCTATGAGTCATAAAAGAGCCGAGGTTGCCTACCCCTGAGATTGTTGGAGAACAGCTTGAAGCCAGCTTGCCAGGTGAGCAGAAGATTGGGGGGGAGAGGGGGGAAGGGGAGGGAGAGGGAGAGAGGGGGAGAGAGAGGGAGAGGGAGAGGGAGAGAGAGGGAAAGAGAGAGAGAGAGAGAAAGGGAGGGAGAGGGGGAGAGAGGGGGAAGGGGACTGGCAGACCAAGGGTAGAAAGAGAGAGAGCGAAGGAGAGAGAGAGACAGAGAGAGAGTCCCTTTTGACATCTAAAATGAAGATAACACTGCATATATCCTTTTTTACCTTTATGATATATATACCTTTATCATAAAGGTAAAAAAGGATATATGCAGTGTTATCTTCATTTTAGATATCAAAAGGGTTTTGCGGCTCCCAATGTTTTGTTTTTTGTGGGAAACGGGTCCAAGTGGCTCTTTGAGTGTTTTGGGTTGCCTACCCATGGACTAGATGACTTCCAAGATCCCTTCCAACTTACTACTACTACTACTACTACTACTACTACTACTACTACTACTACTACTACTACTACTACTACTACTACTACTACTACTACTACTATTATTATTATTATTATTATTATTACTATTACTATTACTATTACTATTACTATTATTATTGCTTGACATAGCCAGTTTTTAAAACTTCCATATTTTGAGCAAAATGCACTAGTGCTTTTAATAGGATTTCTTGGCCATTCAAAATAACAATGTTGAGTCATGCTACCTTTACTCTTATCCCAGGTGTATTTTCCAGATGAATCCATCCCATCCTGCTAGCATTTAAAACAGCAATACTTTGTCATAATACTTTTACTTTTACCTCAAGTATATAGTTTATCCTGCCAACCTTGCCCTCAAATGAAGTAATTAAAACTACCTAACTGAGTTCCCTCATCTATTTGTTTCCGTCCCCAAATAAAATAACAGTATTGAATCATCAGGTCTGTATCTAAATCTTTTACCATTCTTCTATAAGGAGGAGGATTCCATCCAGCCAGGATCTTTCCCAGGCGACTGTGAGGAGGGATGAATACATTCTCTCCCTTTCCTTCATCTTTATTTCATTTTCCTTGACCTTGGGGGTCCCCTCTTTGATCCTTGTGTGGCTTCTTGGACGGTCTATTACCCTTCAGTGGTTGGTGCCTGGTTCTCTTATCATTTTTGATCTTGTGAGACCACCTTACGCTTCACCAAGCCACTTCCCGCCTTTTCTGGCCAAAGGAGTCCGCTCTCACTCCGCCTTGCCAGCCTAGCCTCGACCCTTGGGGCGCCTCTTTCACCCTCTCACAAGTCTCAGATTCACACCATCCCTCCCACTCAGCCGCCCAGGTAACTGTGAAAATGCCCTGATTTTTTTACCTGGATCTCTGCACAGAGTTTCCCGGCAGTTGGTACTTGACCCACCTCCTTCACCTTGCCAGCCCTTCAGACCCTAGGGCAGTGGTGGCGAACCTATGGTATGTGTGCCAGAGGAGGCACTCAGAGCTCTCTCTGTGGGAACGCACGCCATGCCGCACAGATGGCAACTATCCTCTTCAACCAGCTGCCCACTAACTTGCCAAGATCCCACGTGGCCGGATGCATCCCAGCACCCATGCGCTGGCTGGCCTCTGTGTGTGGGGGCCGATGGTGTCAGGCAGCAGCCACCCCGTCCCCTGCCTTGCCTTGCCCTGCGACATGGCACCGCCACTCTGCCTCGCCTTGCCTCGCCTCACCCCACAGAGCCAGCCTCCTGCCCACTGCCCCACCCACCAGAGACCCCTGGATCTCCCCCAATCCTGCCCGGCCAACACAAGCATCCCTCCCCATGAGCAACATCAGGCTGGCCATGCCCATCCCGGCCACGCCTACCCATCTGCCATGATCACTGTAGCCACGCTCACCCAGCGGGCCACGCCCACCCGGCACCCGACAATACATAAGTGGGTTTTGGGTGGAAGTTTGGGCCCTCGGTCTCTAAAAGGTTCGCCATCACTGCCCTAGGGACATTCACACCTTGTCGGGTGTGTATGTCTTGCCAGTCTTCCAGGACCCTCATGGCATCCAAAAAAAATTGACCTGACTTCCTTTGTTCCTGGAACCCACTATTTAGTGTCCGGTTCCTCATGGGAACCAGGCCATGGGCAGTCACCTTTCAGGCAACCGTCAAAATCGACGTGGCGCCTGTCCCCTTAGGGGTGGCCACTCCCGGGGATCCGGGGACCGTTTGGATATCCCAGGATGAGCCCTCAAGTTGTTTGGAATGTGGCTCAAGATCCCAAAACAAACCAACTCACTTGGAATTCCAGCAACAAAGCTTTATTCAAAAAGAAGCTTTGGCAAAGGCCTGGTGAGCTGAAACACACGCAGGAGTTCAGCCACACCTTAAAGAGCGGTTGGACAAATTTTTATATCCTGTCCCCGACGCAGGTCCCCCCCCTCCTCAATGCCCCTTATCTCACCCGACACCTAATCCAGACCCCCTAAAAACCACCCCCCCCTCCCCATGTTCCAGGAAGCCCCTTTGAGCACATCCTATCTGTAATGTACTGAGCTAAATTTATGGAACAGGTGCACGGAGTTGCACTGAAACCGTTAGCAGACCACGTGGCCTGCTAGCCAGACTTGCTGTCTGCAAGGGCTGACTAGTATGCATTTGAGCGGGAAAATACAGTGCATTCATTGGCTGACACCGCCACGAGCTGAATGTATAAATAGGGGCGGAGCCATCTTTGTTGGAGTTCTCTTTTGTCTTCATTAAAGAAGTACCTGTTTATTATATTACTATATGGCTCAGGGCCAGGCTATTTGCGAGACCGCCTACTACCTCATAGTTCCCTTCGTCCGGTTAGATCCCACAGGCTGGGCCTCCTTCAGGTCCCGTCGGCCAAGCAGTGCCATTTGGCGGGGCCGCGAGGGAGGGCCTTCTCTGTGATGGCGCCCACGTCTTGGAACCAGCTCCCCCCCCCGGAGATTAGGACCGCTCCCACCCTGTTGGTTTTCCGCAAGCTGCTTAAGACCTGGCTTTTCCGGCAGGCCTGGGGTTTATAAAATCTGACCCCTGGATGAATGTTACTGTATTGTTTGTCTTGTTAAGTTATATTGTGTTTTTATTGTTAGCCGCCTGGAGTCCTGTGGGAGTGGGGCGGTTTATAAATTTGAATAAATAAATGAATAAATAAATAAATAAATAAATAAATAAATAAATAAATAAATAAATAAATAAATAAATAAATAAATAAATAAATAAATATTACTCCTGCCTCTTCAACGCTGAACCCAGCAGAAACAGAACACTATCTATCACCATCTAATTTTCTATCAGCAATGGTTATAATCACCTCTATATTTGTTAAGGGTTATACCTTTGCTACCTTAAGCTCTAAACTTTATCCTTAGTTTTTGTGTTTCCTCGGCTTGCGGTTTCCGTTAGCTAGCAACTCCAGTTTTTCTTATTTGTCTGCAATTGTCTTGTCTGATTTTATGACTTTCAGACGGCTTCTTCTATCCACCTTCGTTAGAAATTTCTGAATAATACTTTATTCCTTTCAATCCACCCTCTCTGGTCTTTATCCCTTTCACCATCACTTAGGCAGAAACTCAAAGTCGAGAAATTGGTCCAGATTTACGAGGAAATGAGAGTTCCTCTTTTGCTCCTCCTGTGGGAGGAAAGACCTAGTGGACAATACGCAAAGTCACCTCAGATGTTTCTCCTGCTGCTGTCGACATGGTTGCCTTGAGGTTGTGTCCTCAGTTGTCCCAAAGTGCTTTTTCACGAGGCAACTGGACTGTTTTTCTTTGAAGACATTTCACTTCTCGTCCAAAGAAGCTTCTTCAAGTTCTGAGACTGGATGGTGGGGAAGGGAAGGATTTATACTCCTTGCAGACAGCTGGTCCTTTGCCTTCTTTTAGAGAGTCGTTGAGGCCACCTGGAGATTTATCTGTGTCCTCAGAGTCACCTGAGTGATGCAAATGGGTGTGGAGCCTTATTGGCACTGCTAAAAGGATTGTGTTGCTGTTCAGTTTGCAGCACAATGCAGTGAGCCTTGTGCAGATCTAAACATTGGGGAAACAAAACAACAACTTCACAAATGCATGGCACAACATAGGAGAACAAACCCATCGGGACAAGATTCAGCAGTCCATCTGCATTTAAAAGACAAAAGCCACTCTTTTGAAGACAGCAAAGTCCACATTTTGGACAGAGAGGACTGCTGGTTTGAAGAGGCCATCTAGGTCAAAACTGAACAGCCCTTTTTCAACAGAGGGGAAGTGTTGTGTATTAACCCAATTTGATAGGGCTGTTAACTGAAGTGGTTCAGTTCAAATCCTTAAATGTCTGTATATAGATTGCAAGCCTGTATTTTGGGCGGGAATGTATGCTTTAAACCAGGGGTGTCAAACTCAATTTCATTGAGGGCCGCATCAGCATTGCGGTTGCCCTCGGGGGGGGGGTGGCCAGGGTGGGTGCGGCCTACTGGGTGGGCATGGATGGAGTGGGTGTGGCCTACTGGGTGGGCATGGCCAGCTCTACATCGTTCGCATCAAGGGTACCTATGGGGGCCTGGGCAGGAGTGGGACAGATCTGAGGGTCTCTGGCAGAAGGGGGTGGGACCAGGGCAAGGGCCAAGGCATGGTCCATTTCTTCATTTATTTATTTATTTATTTATTTACAGTATTTATATGCCGCCCAATCCCAAAGGACTCAGGGCGGCGTACAAAGTTAAAAACAATGATAAAACAGTAAAATAAAGCAGTCATACCACAGTCATACCGCGAGTCCAATCATATCCCGGCCCCCACGGGGACATCAGCCCCAGGCCTGCCGGAACAGGAGGGTTTTAACAGCCTTCTTAAAGGCCGGCAGGGTGGGAGTTCATTCCTCACAAAGGGTGACACCTCCCCAGCATGCACCCACGGGGCGGGGCTAACACGGCAGGGGCTGGTTCCTCGCTATTTCCAGACGGCCTTGTAGAGCTAAGACTGAATGCGTTTCAGCATAGATGGCCACCACAAAATTGTACATTGGCTCCTGGCCAGCCTGGGCCAGGGTCAAGGCAGCAGGGGCCGTTCCCTCACTGTTTCCAGGATGGCTTCGTGGGCCACATGAAACCACTTCGCGGGCTGCATCTGGCCCCCAGGCCTTGTGTTTGACATGTCTGCTTTAAACACATTGGCGGCCGTCTAGTGCAGGGGTAGGCAACCCAAAACACTCAAAGAGCCATTTGGACCCGTTTCCCACCGAAAACAAAACACCGGGAGCCCCAAAACCCTTTTGATATCTAAAATGAAGATAACACTGCATATATCCTTTTTTACCTTTATTATAGTGTTTGTGTGTGTCTGTGTCTGTGTTTGTGTGTATGTACACACACAGGTAAAAAAGGATATATGCAGTGTTATCTTCATTTTAGATGTCAAAAGCATCTCTCTCTCTCTCTCTCTCTCTCTCTCTCTCTCTCTCTCTCTCTCTCTCTCTCTCTCTCTCTCTCTCTCTCTCTCTCCCTCCCTCTCTATCTGCCCTTGGTCTACCACTTCTCTTCCCCTACTCTCTTTCTCTCTCTCTCTCTCTCTCTCTCTCTCTCTTTCCTCTCTCTCTCTCTCTCTCCCTCTCTCTCTTTCTCTCTCTCTCTTTCTCTCCCCCCTCTCTCCCTCTCTCCTATCTTCTGCTCACCTGGCAAGCTGGCTTCAAGCTGTTCTCCAACAAGCTCAGGGTAGGCAATCTCGGCTATTTTATGACTCATGGACTTCAACTCCCAGAATTCCTGAGTCAGCATAGCTGGGCTAGCTAGCGCTCTCCTGCCCTTCCTGCTTCCTGCTTCCTGCAGAGATGCAGCAAAGGGAGGAGCCCCGCCCAATAAGCTTTTCAGGTCCTCGGAGAACACTGTGAGTGCACTCTCTTTTACACACACACACACACACAAACAAACAAACACACACACACACACACACAGAGAGAGAGAGAGAGAGAGAGACATAGACAGAGACAGAGAGAGAGAGAAGCAGGGAAGCGCAATTGCCTCTCTCTGTCTCTGTCTCTCTCTGCAAATGACAGAGGAAGCTGAGAGCCACAGGGGAAGGCTCAAAGTGCCACATGCGGTTCTGGAGCCACAGGTTGCCGACCTGTGGCCTAGTGGCAGTCCGTATAAATAGGAGTCAGGCAGCTGTTAGACCTGCTTCTGTGTTGATGGAATAAACGAGCTGTCCCTTTCACTCGGGTCTCTTCAATGCCTCATCGATCCCAGTATATAACAGGGAGGGATACAAAATCATCTATCTCCAGTCTGAATGGTGAGAATATGGCTTCTAACTAGCTTTTCGTTCAATAGCTTGTTTCCCAAAGTCACGTTTAAGTAGCATCACCTACACACCCCTGTTTTTTCTTTCACATCTATAGAGACTTCTCAGCATGTGAAATGCTGAGAGAAATGAGCTGACCTAGAGCTTTTAAATTGGGGAAATGACAGAGAAAGACCAGCTGCTGAATATTGCCAACTTAGAGATGATTTTTATTCCCCCTGAGTAAGCAGCAGAACTTCTGTGACTTCGTTTACTGGATACCGTCGCTTATGCAGTAACTCAAACTTTGGAAACGGGTCCCAATTTACAAGGAGGAAATGAGAGTTCCTCTTTTGCTCCCCCCCGCGGGGGGGAAGACCTAGTGGGCAAGACGCAAAGTCACCCCAGATATTTCTCCTGCTGCTATCGACATGGCAGCCTTGAGGTCCTTCAAGAGAATCCCTGCTCCTCTTCAGCTGCTGCTGTTGCTGATCCTTCTCCCACGAGATCTGGGTGAGTGTTGACAGCTGAGATCAGGCAGGCTCCATTCTCAGATTTACAACAGGAGTAAAATCCAGCGCAAGATAGTAATAATAATAGTAGTAAAGTTGGAATGTACCTTGGAGGTCATCTAGTCCAACCCCCTGCTCAGGCAGGAAACCCTACACCATTTCAGACAAATGGCTGTCCAGTCTCTTCTTAAAAACTTCCAGTGTTGGAGTGTTCACTGCTTCTGGAGGCAGGTTGTTCCACGGGTTAATGGTTCTCACTGTCAGGAAGTTTCTCCTTAGTTCTAGGTTGCTTCTCTCCTTGGTTAGTTTCCATCCGTTGCTTCTTGTCCTGCCTTCAGGCACTTTGGAGAATAGAATAGAATAGAATAGAATAGAATAGAATAGAATAGAATAGAATAGAATAGAATAGAATAATAGTTGGAAGGGACCTTGGAGGTCATCTAGTCCAACCCCCTGCTCAGGCAGGAAAACCTATACCATTTCAGACAAATGGCTGTCCAGTCTCTTCTTAAAAACTTCCAGTGTTGGAGCATTTACTGCTTCTGGAGGCAGGTTGTTCCACGGGTTAATGGTTCTCACTGTCAGGAAGTTTCTCCTTAGTTCTAGGTTGCTTCTCTCCTTGATTAGTTTCCACCCGTTGCTTCTTGTCCTGCCTTCAGATGCTTTGGAGAATAGCTTGATTCCCTCTTCTTTATGGCAGCCCCTGAGATATTGGAACACTGCTGTCATGTCCCCCCTTGTCCTTCTCTTCGTTAAACTGAATATTTGTTAAGATGAATATTAAGGCTGCTTCAAAGCTACTGTGCTATTCTGAACAGGGAGACGAGCCGATTTCCCAGCAAAAGTCAGTTCCAGATGTTAGATTTGGGGAGATTTCTTTCATTGTCTATAGAGATTCTCAGTCATCCAGATCATAGTTGTCCAAAAGGTGCTTTTTCCAGGAGGCATCTGGACGTTCTTTGTTTTTCTTTGAAAACATCTTCGCTTCTCATCCCAGAAACTTCTTCAGCTCTGACTGGATGGTGGAGGATGGAAGGATTTATACTCCTTGTAGACAGCTGGTCATTTGCCTTCTTTTAGACCAGGGGTCTTCAAACTTGGCCCTTTTATGACTAGTGGATTTCAACTCCCAGAATTCCTCAGCCAGCGTGCCTGGCTGAGGAATTCTGGGAGTTGAAGTCCACAAGTCATGAAAGGCCAACTTTGAAGACCCCTTTTTCAGAGAGTTGTTGAGGCCACTTGGAGGTTTTTCTGTGTCCTCAGGGTCACCTGTGTGGTGAAAATGGGTGTGGAGCCTTCCTGGAACTGCTGAAAGGACTGTGTCGTAGACTGGAGGTGGATGATACCGTATCCCTCCCCCTCTGTTGAGAGAGGGCTGCTCAGTTTTGACCTAGATGGCCTCTTTGCTCCCTCTTTCAATTCAAACCGCTCTTCAAGGCAGGAGTCTACGTACCATCTCAAAGAAATGGTTGATCAATTTTTTTTCTTGAAAACCTCCAGCGATGGAGCACTCACAACTCCAGGAGGCAAGCTGTTCCATTGACTAATAGTTCTGTCAGAAAAATCTGACCTCAGATAACCTTTTTACTTTAGTTGAGATACAGACATGCAGAACATACAGAACCCTAGCATTGGAAGTGACCTTGGAGGTCTTCTAGTCCAGCCCCCTGCTCAAGATGGAGGACCTATACCATCTCAAACAGGTGAATCTCCAGTCTCTTCTTAAAAATCTCCAGTGATGGAGCGCCCATCATTTCTGGTGGCAAGCTGTTCCACTGGTTGATTGTCCTCATTGTCAGGAAGTTTCTCCTTAGTTCCAGGTTGTTTCTCTCTTTGATATGTTTCCAACCATTGTTTCTCGTCCTTCCCTCTGGTGTTTTGGTGAATAAACTGGCCCCCTCTGCCTTGTGGCAGCCCCTCAGATACTGGAACTTTGCTATCATGTCTCCCCTATTTCTTCTTTTCTTTAGACTAGCCAAACCCAAGTCCCGCAGCTGTTCTTTATATGTTTTAGCCTCCAGGCCTTGGATCATTTTAGTTGCTCTTCTCTGAATTTTTTCCAAAATCTCAACATCTTTTTTATAGCAGGGTGACCAAAATTGGTTGCATTATTTTTTGGAGTATTTGTTGCAGTATTTTGGAGTCAGGAAACTGGCTTCCCCATCCAGGGAAAAAAGGGAACGAAAAAGAGAACATCAGAAATGAAACTTCATGAAATTTTTGGTGGCTCAAAGGGCAGAAAGTGTGACCAACTAGAAGCCGATCCAGCAATTCACAGCAGGCAGAAACTAGCTTGCTTTTGGGGTTTATGTCATGGTTCCAACAGATGAATCTCTTCCAAAGAACCTTGAGGCATTGTTTACCTTAAACAATCTTTTACTTGAGAAACAAAGTATCGGCACTACATAGTTAAAGCCAAAAATTGAATTCCCTTCCCCATGGCACAAAGTAACAAAATAATAATAATAATAATAATAATAATAATAATAATAATAATAATAATAATAATAATAATAATAATAATAAAGTTGGAAGGGACCATGGAGGTCATCTAGTCCAACCCATTGCTCAGGCAGGAAACCCTATACCATTTCGGACAAATGGCTGTTCAGGGTCTTCTTAAAAACTTCCAGTGTTGGAGCATTCACCACTTCTGGAGGCAGGTTGTACCACTGGTTAATTGTTCTAACTGTCAGGAAATTTCTCCTTAGTTCTAGGTTGCTTCTCTCCTTGATTAGTTTCCATCCGTTGGTTCTTGTCCTGCCTTTAGGTGCTTTGGAGAATAGTTCGACTCCCTCTTCTTTGTGGCAGCCCCTGAGATACTGGAACAGTGCTATCATGTCCCATCTCATCTTTTTCTTCATTAAACTAGACATACCCAATTCCAGCAGCCAATTCCAGTTCCCTCCTCCAATTAACAGTCATAAATCACATTCCCCAATTAGCTTGAAGCACGGGCTTTCTCCCCAGCACTCCAGTCCGCCAAATCTCTATCAGCTCTGGGCCCAATGTCCTTGGGTTCCCACAGCTGAGTTATTGTTGTTTTGACTAGCTGGACTCTCATCCCTATTCCCCCTCCCAGCATCAACGAACTCTAAAAGCAATAGAGAAAAATGGCTGCATTTCCATCTGTTGCCAAAGCAACAATGTCCGATGTTAGTAACATTGACAGACTTGCTCCTTTCTTTTGAGAGAGAACTCTCAGGTTGTTAGATAGCCTGAATATTAAATACAGACCTTTATTTATTTATTTATTTTTCCAAAAGAGCACCAGAACCTTTTGAACAGCCCAAATGAAGCACTCATCCCTATAAAAGAGAATATTTGTACTTCAAGTTTGAACAGTGGGGCCCAGGGTGATCTCTGAACTTGGTTTTTTTCTTGCAGATGTTTTATTACCCAAGTAGGTTACATCATCAGTACTAGAAGGAAATGAGGTTTATAGAGATGAGGAGGAGGAGGAGGGGGAGGAGGAGGAGAAGGACTGTGGGGTCCTTGGTGCTCTCTGAGCTTGGTGGTTTCCTTGCAGAGGTTTCATGACCCAACTAGGTAACATCATCAGTGCAAGAAGGGAGTGGAGTTTGTGGAGTGGACGAGGAGGAGGAGGGGAGGAGGAAGAGGAGGAGGAGGACTGTAGGGTCCTTGGTGGTCACTGAGCTTGGTGTTCTTGCAGACATTTCATTACCCAACTAGATAACATCATCAGTGCAAGAAGGGAGTGGAGTTTGTGGAGTGGAGGAGGAGGAGGAGGAGGAGGAGGAGGAGGAGGACTGTAGGGTCCTTGGTGGTCACTGAGCTTGGTGTTCTTGCAGACATTTCATTACCCAACTAGGTAACATCATCAGTGCTAGAAGGGAGTGGTTTGCTTTTTGTTTATATACAAGTGACTATTAATGTTAGTAGGAGTGTTCTTGGTGGTGCCTAGATTACACTGTTGTTTACTGTTAATTTCTTCTTCCTGGATTGAGATATTGGTGTGAGGAACTGTAGATGTAGAAAAAGCACCACCAGTGGTCCTCTGTCTCCAGAAGAGTGGTGAGCACTTTCTAGAGGAAACCTAGTCACAAACATCTCTCTTTTTGTTTCAGTTGTTACAGGACAAAAGATGGAGGTAACACAACTTCCGGAAACCGTATCAGTGAAAGCTGGAGACAGCCTCACTCTAAAGTGTACATTGATTGGGGCAAATTTACCCGGAGGCGTGCGGTGGTACAAAGGGCTGGACAGAAACCAGCCCCCCATTTACAGCGATAAGCAAGGAGCTTCCAACCGGGCAGTGAGGCTGGTCGCAGGATCCAACACGGACTTCAGCATCAACATCCCAAACATCCATCCTGAAGATGCCGGGACCTACTATTGTGTGAAGTTCAGGGCAGGGGCCCCAGACAGAGAACTGGCTTCGGGGAAAGGCACGCAGGTCTCCGTAATTGGTAGGTGGCCCACCCATTTGCTTTTTGGGGTGGGGGGGAGATGTTCCCAGTCAACCTGGGAATAAATCTCATGTTCTGAAGTTGAGTCTCTCCAACCGAACACAGCCTTGTAGCTTCCTGTATTATCTCTGAGGAACGTCAACTGATATCTCTCTCTACTTTCTCCCTCAGCCAAGCCATCCCAGCCTGTGGTCCGTGGCCCCACAAGAAGAGTCGCGGCAGGGTCTCGGGCCTCCTTCAACTGCTCCACAGAGGGATTTTCTCCCCAAGAGATCACAGTCAGCTGGTTGAAGGATGGGAAAAAAATACAGGCTGGCCAGACCAACATCCTGAATTCAGATGGAACAGAGAGCATCTCGTACCGAGCAGAGAGCACGGTGGAAATCCCACTGGAACAAGGAGACATGAGGTCTCAGCTGACCTGCCAGATACAACACAGATCATTGGAGGCTCCCCTCCAGAAGTCTTTCCCACTCGGTGATGTCCTAAGAGGTAGGTGAGCTCTGGGTTGCAGAGAAGGACCAGGCCACGGAGTCTGGACCTGGTGTAGAAAGACCTTCTGCCTCTGGCTGTTTCCCCAGAGACTTGGATCCAGTTGAGTAGAGTTCCCAGCTGATGAGCTATATTTTAATCCTGATTGTTCTGGAATTGTTTCACTTTGTTTTAGCGGTTTGCGCTGTTTTGCGTTTGTATCTTTGCTCAGGGGGCGAAAGGTGTCTGATTATTTGAGTTAGGGGGTCAAATATATGTCATAGAATAGAATAGAATAGAATAGAATAGAATAGAATAGAATAGAATAGAATAGAATAGAATAGAATGTAGAATGTAGAATAGAATAGAATAGAATAGAATAGAATAGAATAGAATAGAATAGAATAGAATAGAATAGAATAGAATAGAATAGAATAGAATAGAATGTAGAATGTAGAATGTAGAATGTAGAATGTAGAATGTAGAATGTAGAATAGAATAGAATAGAATAGAATGTAGAATAGAATAGAATAGAATAGCATAGCATAGCATAGAATAGAATAGAATGTAGAATAGAATAGAATAGAATAGAATGTAGCATATAGAATAGAATAGAATAGAATAGAATAGAATAGAATAGAAAATAGAATTGAATAGAATGTAGAATGTAGAATGTAGAATGTAGAATAGAATAGAATAGAATAGAATAGAATAGAATAGAATAGAATAGAATAGAATAGAATAGAATAGAATAGAGCTGGAAGGGACCTTGGAGATCTTCTAGTCCAGCCCCCTGCTCAAGCAGGAGAACCTATACTATCTCAGATAAGATTCTCTAGTCTCTTCTTTAAAATCTCCAGTGATGGAGCTCCCACAATTTCTGGTTTATTGTCCTCACTGTCAGGAAGTTTCTCCTTAAGAAGGTGGGTGAGAAGCTGGCATTTAAACATAGGGCTGAACAGAAACCTAACAAACACATGAAATGAAGAAACGACAACACAGAGTTGCTGGGAATTGGGTGGAGTTCTTTATTTCTTTCTTTGCTGGTAGTGTTAAGTTTTTATCTTGAGCTTCCTGAAAACCAGGCTCAGGATTTTTCACAGCAGGGTTGCGTTTAGAGAACTTTCTCCTTTCCCCAATGCCACAATCGGCGAGCAGAATCAATGGGTCTTCTAGGCTCTTCTGAAGGTAGGACCCGTGAGTCTGAAGCTCTTCTGACTGATCTCTTTGGCTTTCTTTGCTCAGTTCCTCCCAAATTCTGTCTGGAGACCAGCCCACCTTCCCCCGTCCAGCTGAACACCACTGTGACGGTCACTTGCAGTGTGGAAGAATTTTATCCGGATGATACAAACATGGAATTGTTTATCAACAATGCCCCAAGCAGAAAAGGAATGGTTGGCCCGAGGACCTCGAATCCCGATGGGACCTTTTCCCTGAAGACCTACCTGGAGGTGATGGCCACAGAAGACAGGAACAACTCACAGTTCAGTTGCGTGGTTCAACAGAAATCCCAAAGTCTGCTCACTCTAACAACAAAACTTGCCGTTGTAATGCAACCTGAAGATCACAAATGCTTGGGCAGTGCTCCATCAAGTGAGTCCTTCTTAAATCCTTCAGAACTTTTCTTCTGAGGATTTGCTGACACACAACCTGCAGTTTTTTTTCCCTTTCTTACTTAGCTGTGTTTTTTCTTGCACTGTATGAAATTAGCCATCGACCTTTCTGCTTCTGAAACAGAACAACAGAATAACAGAATTGGAAGGGACCTTAGAGGTCTTCTAGAGCAACCCTCTGCTCAGGCAGGAATCCCAATACCATTTCAGACAAACGGCTGTCCAGTCTCTTCTTGAAAACTTCCAGTGTTGGCGCATTCACCGCTTCTGGAGGCAGGTTGTTCCACTGGTTAATTGTTCTAACTGTCAGGAAGTTTCTCCTTAGTTCTAGATTGCTTCTCTCCTTGATTGGTTTCCATCTGTTGCTTCTTGTCCTGCCTTCAGGTGCCTTGGAGAATAGCTTGATTCCCTCTACAAGCTATTCTCCAAAGCACCTGAGGGCAGGACAAGAACAATCATGAGAATAGCACCTGCTTGCCGAATAGCATCTGATTGCCTCTGGAGAAAAGCTGAACCTGCATCACATTGCAGCATCCAGGTGCCTCTTTTTTGACACAGTCATTTAGCAAATCAGTGCAGTTTGAAATAAAATGCATGGGGTTAGGCAAATCCGGCTTCTCCCATTAACTTTGCTTGTCAGAAACCAGCTGGGAAGATTGCAAATGGTGATCGCCTGGCCAATTCTCCACAGCCAACGTGCCATGGGACAACCCGCTGCAGGACCAATCAACACTTCAATTTAATTATTTAAATTGATTTAAAAACATATTTTAATTTTTGCCATTCTCATTTCATTTTGTCCCTCCTTTGGCATCCTTTCTTTAAGGAGTCTATTCCACCATTTCTTTAATATTAGTGCAACTCTTGCATCCTGTCATAGAGCATCGCCGTCTGGTTTGGAAGCATCCCTGCTTCAGACAGCTAGGCAGTGCAGAGAGTGGTGAGGACGGCAGAAAAAACCCTAGTTGTTCTGAGACAATTGTACATCTATGAGACAGAAGGCAAATAATGATCATCATCATAATAATAATAATGGAAAGGTAGAAGTGGCCCCTAGAGAAAGGACTGTGGCAGGAAATGTCATAAAAATCACTTAACAAACATCTCGCTTAGCAACAAAAATGGGCTCCATTGTGGTGGCAAGCACATCTTCCTTCCCCTGTCCTTACTACTTTCTGCAGAAGGACGATAGAGAGCGTCCCGTCACAGAGCATCACAGTCTGGTTTGGAAGCATCCCTGCTTCAGACAGGAAGGTGGTCCAGAGAGTGGTGAGGACAGCAGAAAAGATCATTGGTAGTTCCCTCCCTCCCATCCAGGACATAGCACAGAAGCGATGCTTGAGCAGGGTCCGCAAGATTGTCTGGTACACCACCCATCCTCTCTACAACCTGTTTTCCTTGTTACCTTCTGGGAGGGGGCGCTCTGTGGTACCCAAAGCAGAACATCCAGATTCAAACATTAGTTTTGTCCCATACAGCATTAACCTTGCGAACTCTCAAGCTTCCTCCTTCCGTTACGTATTCAAGATGGATGGTATTTAATATTTATTTGTTATGTAGGGGTGTGGGTCTATACGTATGTTGTATATAGTATGTTTAGGTGTGTGTCATGTATGTGTTTCACTTTAAGAGCAGGCAACTAAATTTCATTTTTGATATGTGCCATTGTGCTCACAGAAAAAAAAATGAAATAAAGGTTATCTTACCTTTTCTAACTCTTGCTCCATGGTGAGTTATCCTGTGGCAAGTTGACCATGGCAGGTTGTCCTAGACCAGTGGTGGCGAACCTATGGCACGCGTGCCAGAGGGGGCATTCAGAGCCCTCTCTGTGGGCACATGCGCCTCGCTCTTTGGCTAAGTTTTCACAGGAAAAAGTCATTTCTCAAACCGTAGCCAAAACAAGCCTCTGGAGCGAATGCACTGTTTTCAGCTTTGAATTATATCAAATCTGACACCCAAAACAGACTAACAGATGACCTGAGTGCTGCATGTGTTGCTTTCAAACTTACAAAGTATAAGCCAAGGTCAGACAAATTGTCAGCATGCATACAACAGCAAAAATCACATGAATTGTTCCAAAGCATGCCAAATGCAAACTTTTACCTTTCAGAAAAAAGTGGTTTATATCATTGGAAGCTTTGTTATCGTGTTTTTTTCTTTTAAGACAAAAGATGTTAAGGTATGGGTTGTTTTTTCGAAACCAAAACCTCGGTATTCAGATTAAATTGCCGTGTTGGCGCTTTGCGATAAATAAGTGGGTTTGGGGTTGCAGTTTGGGCACTCAGTCTCGAAAAGTTTCGCCATCACTGTCCTAGACCCTGATGGAGCAAGTTATATTAAATCAAAATAATCCGTTGTCTTTGCTCCACAGGGGCACAGCAACAATCCCTCCTTGTTCTCTGGCTCCCGCTCTTCCTGAACAAAGCAGTCATCCTTCTTCTCCTCTCCTGCCTTTTCCTAACGAAGATGTGCAGATGCAAGAAGGCAAAATCTCATTCCAGAAAACCCCAGGAAGTAAAAGGGTCCGAAAGTCCAGTTAGGAACACCTATTCCTGACAGCTTTTCAGGCTGAGAAAGAAAAACAAACCAAGAAAACGGAAATAAATATATATTTTTTTGATGTGCATTGAAATGATTAAGAAAGAAATAAAAATGAAAAGTGTTTGTTTACAGAAGTTACAAAGGAGCAAAGATAAAGACCATATAATTTGGGGATGCAGGTCTGCTTTGGAAAAATGAGAAGGAGACAATGTCTGTGATCAATGCTTGTGTCTTTACAGGTAGTCCTTGAGGTGCTTATCCGTTGAGGGTCATGAGCCAAAAATATGTAAAATGAATTGGACTCATTGTTACATTTTTACCATGTTTGTTATGCAGATCAAGCAAGGGAACAGAGCGGAGCAGAATAGAACAGAACAGAATAGAATTAAATAAAATAGAATAGAAAATATGGAGTGGAATGGAATGGAATGGAATGGAATGGAATGGAATGGAATAGAATAGAATAGAATAGAATAGAATAGAATAGAATAGAATAGAATAGAATAGAATAGAATAGAATAGAATGGTTGGAAGGGACCTTGGAGGTCATCTAGTCCAACCCCCAGCTCAGGCAGGAAACCCTATACCATTTCAGACAAATGGCCATCCAGTCTCTTCTTAAAAACTTCCAGTGTTGGAGTATTAACAACTTCTGGAGGCAAATTGTTCCACTGGTTAATTGTGGGGTTTTTTTGTTATTATATGAACAATGATCAAGTTTGCTGTTTGCTTTGGTTGGTTAAATCAGGGTTCCCCAACCCCGGTCCATGCACTGGCACTGATCCGCGGTATGCCAGAAACCAGTCCACAGAAACAAACAAAGCCCCATCTGTGGGATGCAGGCAGCATGTGAAATAACACCCCTTCCGGTCCGCAAAAAAACCTCTCTCCACGGAACCTGTCCCTGGTGCCCAAAAGGTTGGGGGCCCTTGGGTTAAATGGTCTCCACCATTGTTATGTGAGCCAAGAGGCTAGAGCAGTGGTCCCCAACCTTCCCAGCTTCGCGATTCGATGGGAGGAGGGGGAGAGGAGCTTCACACATGCGTGCGAGTGCCTGCCGCTTGTGCAAATGGAGCTGCATGAGCGTGCTCGTCTGCTGCTTGCTGCGGCCCGGTTTTGAACAGGTTGTGGCCCAGTACCAGGCCACGGCAGAGGGATTGGGGACCCCTGGGCTAGAGAATTTGCAGAGCTCCAGAATGAAAGGTGCCACCTGCCCATCAGCTGCTCTGGCAATGCCAGGCGGCCCACTGCATCTGCACCACCGTGCTCCCAAGCATAAAATTTGTTATCTACCTATCCAGCCTCTGTCCTGCCTCATTTGTCTCAGTTCCCTGTTGTGTTGACCCTGTCAACTCATTCAGCCACATGGCGACCTGTGGAGAGCACCACTGCTGTGGTGTTGCAATATGCCACTGAGGGCAACTGTCTGGTATGTGGCTGAAAGCAAAGGGGTGGCTGGTGGGGTCCTTGCTCAGACCCTTGGTACTTGGTCTTGTGCTGTAGCCTATTTCTCCAAACAACTTGATCCTGTTGCTCAAGGATGGCCAGCATGCCTTCGGGCTGAACAATTAAACTTTGGGGCTCCTATCACAGTGCAATCACCCCATTCCATCCAGGATTTGTTACCATCCAAGGGGGGCCGTTTGCTTACAGCAGTGTTTCTCAACCTTGACCATTTTAAGGCATGTGGACTTCAACTCCCAGAATTCCACAGCCAGCAATGCTGGCTGTGGAATTCTGGGAGTTGAAGTCCACATGCCTTAAAATGGTCAAGGTTGAGAAACACTGGCTTACAGCCTCCCGACTGGAGCAGTATCAGATCGCACTCCTTGACAACCTACAAGTTCATATCAAGCACAGGGGTGACCTGTCTTCCCCAACTGGAACAGGATGGTGATCATGATTGTGTACAAACTATTACTGTAGTGTTTTCTGGCTGGCCAGATTTAACTGACCAGGAGGATCAGTTAGAGCAGCGGTTCTCAACCTGTGGGTCGCGAACCCATTTGGGGTCGAACGACCATTTCACGGGGGTCGCCAAACAACGCAGTCCGCCATTTTTTCCCCCTTTTCCTTAGCATTGCTACTCCCTTTTATTCTATTGGCTTTTGAAAGCCAATAGAATAGACTCTCTTGAATAGAGTCTACTTCTATTGGCTTTCAAAAGCCAATAGGAATTGTCCAGGCTGCCCTGCTGAGCCCGCCAAAAGTCCCATTCTGCAAACGGTGCTGCAAGTTGTCTGCAGCGAAGGCGAGCTGTCTGGAAGTTTCCACCCCTCCCTGCTGAGCAACTACTAAAAATGTAAGTAAAAGAGGGCCAGGGGTGGGAGGTGGGAGGCCAGCGGGCGCAGGGAGGGTTGCTGGCACACGTGGGGCCCGGCGGGTGCCTTACCTCCCTTGGGCTGGGCCAGCTGGTGGCCCAGCCGGTGGTCGGCCTGCGCCATCTCTGCCGCTTGCCAGCTACGCCTCGGCCAGCGCAGGGGGCGGCACCACGCATGTGCGGCGCTCCAGGACAGGGAAAGTCCTCGACTTACAACCGGTTGGGTAGTCCTCAACTTATGACCAGTTGGGTAGTCCTCGACTTATGACCGGTTGGGGTCGCGGCATTAAAAAGGTTGAGAACCACTGTTAGAGGATACGGACAGGGACCTGTATACAGACGGCAGCAGTTTTATGAGTCAGGGAGGAAGGCTAGCTGACTCTGCCATGGTCACATTGGATCAGGTAGTGGAAGCAGCAGCTCGCCCTGCAGGTACCTCAGCTCAGAAAGCTGAACTCATTGCTTTGACGAGGGCCTTGGAATTGTCAAACAGTGCGGTTGTTAGTATCTTTGTTGTTGTTAATTGCGAAGTCATGTCTGACCCATCACAATCCCATGGACAATGTTCCTCCAGGCCTTCCTGTCCTCTAACATCTTCTGGAGTCCATTGAAGCTCACGCCTCCTGCTTCCGTGACTCCATCCAGCCCCCTCCTTCTCTGTCGTCCCCTTCTTCTCTTGCCCTCCATCTTTCTCAGCATGAGGCTCTTCTCCAGTGAGTCCTTCCTTCTCATTAGGTGGCCAAAGTCCTTGAGTTTCCACTTCAGGATCTGGCCTTCTGAAGAGCAGTCAGGGTTGATCTCCCTTAGGACTGACCGGTTTAATCGCCTTCCAGTCCAGGGGACTTGCAAGAGTTTTCTCCAACACCAGAGTTCAGAGGCCTCAATTCTTTGGTGCTCAGCTGTTCTTATGGTCCAACTTTCATAGCCATACATTGCAACTGGGAAAACCACGGCCTTGACGATACGCACTTTTGTTGGCAGGGTGACGTCTCTGCTTTTTAGTATGTTGTTTAGATTTGCCATAGCTTTCCTCCCCAGGAGCGTCTTTTAATTTCTTGGCTGCGATGATCTGCGATGATCAGTAAATTTGCTTTTAGTGTTCTAGATGCGCAGGGGGCCTTGTGGAAGGAGCGTAGTTTGCTCACCGCTCAAGGCACCCCTGTAAAATATGGACAGGATATTTTGGGGCTGCTGGATGCTGTTGGCATGTTTAAGGAACTATTCATTGGTCTTTGCTTTGTGGTATTCCTTGATCTCTTTTCCTGTTGCATCACTCACTGCTTGTCCCTAATCACCTCTGCTTGTCCTAAACAGCATGCTGCAGAAGCTTATCCTGTGTCTCTTCAGTTTGACAGTCGTACTTCTTCGCACTGCTCAAAGTATGAAAGGGGAGATTAGGTTGACCCGGAATTAGGGGACAGCATAGGAAGTATCGTGAATATGTGCAGACGGGCCCGCTGTCTCTGGACACTCGCAAAATCATGGATGCAGGGTCATGAAAGGACACCAAAGAAAACACCCAATATCCTAACCCAGAGGTTCTCAACCTTTTGGGCACCAGGGACCAGTTCTGTGGAGAGAGGTTTTTCCGCAGACCGGAGAGTATGTGGTTTTGTGTGCTGCCTGCATCCTGCAGATGGGGCTTTGCTTGTTTGTGCAGACCAGTTGCTGGCATGCTGTGGCCCAGTGCTGGTCCACGGACTAGGAGTTGGGGACCCCTGTTTTAAAGCATTTTCATGTGGGACCTGTACACCCCTTAAAGTGTGTACCAGATCTATGGGTCTCCCTAAAACTGCAGGAAGTGTGTGGGGAGAGGCCTTTTAAATTGCTTTATACCAGTCTTCCCATCCTGGGACACCTGTATATGCTGGATTTCAACTCTCAGAATCCCTGGTTAACATGAGCCACGAATGGCTGGGAAAAGTGCCCTAGGATTTAAAAAATTTGAGCAACCGTTTGGGATTGGTTCCTAACTTATGTCATGTTTTGTTCATGTTTAATCTATTGCTTTTACGATGTTCTAAGCCAGAGGTCCCCCTAGTTCTAGGATGCTTCTCTCCTTGATGAGTTTCCATTCGTTGCTTCTTGTCCTGCCTTCAGGCGCTTTGGAAAGTAGCTTGACACCCTCTTCTTTGGGGCAGCCCCTGACAGATTGGAAGACTGCTGTCATGTCACCCCGGTCCTTTTTTCACCTATTTATCTACTCTCATTTTACATGCGTTGGAGCTCTGTGAACTTGGCAGGTTTCGTTGCAGATGTTTCATTACCCAACAAGGTAATATCATCACTGCTAGAAAGGAGTGGGGATTGGGAGGAGGAGGAGGAGGAGGAGGAGGAGGAGGAGGAGGAAGAAGAAGAAGAAGAAGAAGAAGAAGAAGAAGAAGAAGAAGAAGAAGAAGAAGAAGAAGAAGAAGAAGAAGAAGAAGAAGAAGAAGAAGAAGAAGAGGAAGAGGAAGAAGAAGAGGAGGTGGATGAGGAGGAGGAGGACTATGGAGTCCTTGATGGTCTCTGAGCTGGCTTCTTTTCTTGCAGACATTTCATGACCCAACTAGGTAACGTCATCAGTGCTAGAAGGAGGAGGAGGAGGACTGTGGGGTCCTTGATGTTCTCTGAGCTTGGTGGTTTTCTTGCAGGCATTTTATTACCCAAATAGGTAGCATCATCAGTGCTAGAAAGGAGTGGGGATTGGGGAGGAGGAGGAAGAGGAGGAGGAGGACGACGACGACGACTATGGAGTCCTTGATGGTCTCTAAGCTTGGTGGTTCTCTTGCCAGCGTTTCAACTAGGTAACATCATCAATAAAACAGAACCAGAATCAGCGCTGAGGTCTCCGTCTTGGTGTTTTCCAGCCTCTCCTTGCATCATCCCCATCTGTATCTTCTACTTCAGGACATTATTAATCTAGAATTCCGGAATAGCTCTTTACTCACTCTCCTACAGAGCAACAGTGCCAAAGAAGGCAATTGTTGCAGGCATAGAAACAGGAAACATGAGTTCCTCTTTTTGCTCCATCTTCAAAAGGAAACATTTTGGGCAGGGTGAAAAGTAGCTCCAGATGTTTCTCCTGCTGCTGTCGGGATGGCTGCCTTGAGGTCCTTGGTGGGCATCCTTGCTCCACTTCAGCTGGGGTTCCTCTTGCTGGTGCGAGTCCTGGCGGAGGGTTCATTTGAAAGAATAGGTGAGTGGTTTTGCTCAGATTTCTAGCTGGAAGACAGGGAGATTAATAGATTGACCAGCAAGAGCCGGTCCCAGATTATAAATTCTTTGAGATGAAGGTTTCTTCCATTGATTTCTCCCTCAGAGGCCAGGTGAACAAGTAGGTACAGCCGTGAAGAGCATCAGAGAACTGAGGTTTTGAGGAGGTCAAGAGTGGTCCCTGGTTTTGTGATGATGGTGGGGGGTCACAGGATGCTTCAACATGTGGATGGACGCTTCTTGAATTTGGGCTAGAAGCTTAAATGCTTCCAACAATGTCACCATGATGTAAAAAAGATGTTGAGACTCTAAAAAAAGTGCAGAGAAGGGCAACAAAGATGATCAGGGGACTGGAGGCTAAAACATATAAAGAACAGTTGCTGGAATTGGGTCTGCCTAGTTTAATGAAGAGAAGGACAAGGTGGGACATGATAGCAGTGTTCCAGTATCTCAGTGGCTGGAGGGAGTCAAGCTATCCTCCAAAGCACCTGAAGGCAGGACAAGAAGCAACGGATGGAAACTAATCATGGAGAGAAGCAACCTGGAACTAAGAAGAAACTTCCTGACAGTTAGAACAATTAACCAGTAGAACTGCTTGCCTCCAAAAGTTGTGAATGCTACAACATTGGAGGTTTTTTAAAAAGAGACTGGACAACTATTTATCTGAAATGGTATAGGGTTTCCTGCCTGAGCAGGAGGTTGGACTAGAAGATCTCCAAGGTCCCTTCCAACTCTATCAATATCATCATCATCATCATCATCATTATTATTGATCATTGCACAGTCAGCCAGATGTTCAGACTGGATTTGGCATTTTGTCTACCTATCGAGTCCTTATCCAGGACCTGGGATAGGCAGATGTGGATGTTTGATGGTATTACAGGTATCGTCGCAGGATGGAAGCAGTTCCTAATAAGGCCGCCTTTTGCAATTGACTGATGGCGAATTTGTCAATGCTGATGATGGTGTCCAAGTGGTGCTCTAGTTGTTTTGGGATTGCACCCAAGGCGCCTATTATTATTGGTACTACCCTTGCCTGCTTTTGCCACAGTCTTTCTATTTCATTATTATTATTATTGATCATCGCACAGTCAGCCAGATGTTCAGACTGGATTTGGCATTTTTATCTGCCTATCGAGTCCTTCCCAAGGACCTGGGATGGGCAGATGTGGATGTTTGAATTGATGGCCTTATAGATCTCATCGCAGGATGGAAGCTGTTCCTAGTAAGGCTGCCTTTTGCAATTGACTAATGGCGAATTTGTCAATGCCAGTGGTGTCCAAGTGGGGTTCCAGTTGTTTTGGGATTGTACCCAAGGCTGCTAAATTCATTATTATTGTTTTTACTGTTAACCATTCTGTTATCAATTATATTTTTTAGAGGACAGGCTAAAAATTTGCAGGTATTGAGGTATCCTGGGTTGAATTGTCCCTGAGTTGTCCTGTGGTGACTCAATCATGGCTAGACAACTGGGATAAGTCGGATGGGGTTTTCATCCACTCTGTTGTGTTGGGGTTCACTTCAAGCCCGTGTCTCCCCCATCCAGGCCTTGATGAATTCCAGCCACTGGTCCATATGTTTAACCATCTTTCAAGTGCCTCGTTACACCCCGAGTTAATCACCTTATCTGAACACTACAACATCTATGCTATGTGATCTATCTATATGTACAAATGTGTTATCTAGAAAAACAAGTATGTTTTTTTCTAGATAGGTACATATTAAGATAAGGAATCAAGGGGGGGGACATGATAGCAGTGTTCTGGGATTTGAGGGGCTGCCACAAAGAAGAGGGGGTCAAGCTATTCTCCAAAGCACCAGAAGGCAGGACAAGAAACAATGGATGGAAACTAATCAAGGAGAGAAGCAACCTAGAACTAAGGAGAAACTTCCTGACAGTGAGGAAAATTAACCAGTGGAACAGAAGTTGTCTCCAGAAATTGTGGGCGCTCCATTACTGGAGGTTTTTAAGAGGAGGCTAGACAGTCACTTGTCTTAAATGGTATAGGTTCTCCTGCTTGAGCAGGGGGCTGGACTAGAAGACCTCCAAGGTTCCTTCCAGCTCTATTCTATTCTATTCTATTCTATTCTATTCTATTCTATTCTATTCTATTCTATTCTACTCTACTCTACTCTACTCTACTCTACTCTATTCTATATTCTATTCCATTCTATTCCATTCTATTCTATTCTATTCTATTCTATTCTATTCCATATTCTTTTGTGTTCCGTTCTATTCCGTTCTATTCCATTCCATTCCATTCCACTCTATTCTATTCTATTCTATTCTATTCTATTCTATTCTACTCTACTCTACTCTACTCTATATTCTATTCTATTCCATTCCATTCCATTCCATTCTATTCTATTCTATATTCTATTCTATTTCGTTCCATTCCATTCCATTCCATTCCATTCCATTCCATTCCATTCCATTCTATTCTATTCTATTCTATTCTATTCTATTCTATTCTATTCCATATTCTTTTGTGTTCTGTTCTATTCTGTTCTATTCTATTCTACTGTACAATCTGTCTATTCTATTCTATTCTATTCTATTCTATTCCATTCTAATTCTAATTCTAGATTACAGCAGCCCCCAACCTTTTGGGCCCCAGGGACCAGTTCCTTGGAGAGAGGTTTTTCCGTGGACCAGAGGGGATGTGGTTTTGTGTGCTGCCTGCATCCCACCGATGGGGCTTCAGTTGTTTGCATGGCTCAGTTTGTGGCATGCTATAGCCCAGTCTGGGGACCCCTGGACTAAAAGACCTTCGAAGTCCTTTCCAGGCCTAGCATTCTATGATCTATTTCTCCCCACCCCAGCCCCATTTCTGCCTAAGTGATCTTGTCTTTGTTCTGAGTTATCTGCCGGATCTAACAATCTGCAACCTTGCAAACAGAGTCAGTGGTTTTCATCCAGCTTCGTACTACATTGCACCACAAGTGACAAATCACCAGAGTGGTTCAAATTGCTCAGTCTTGTGGAAGATAAAAGCAAAGCCTCTCTGTTCTGAATTTGTTACGCCGTCCATCGTTTCCTGCACTTCTGCCCTGTCCCCTTTTAATTTTTCCATTCCAGACTGGGACATGGACCCTGTGACACACCAACATAAGGAAGCAGACACAGGGATATATACACACAAACAAACATACACTGCTTCAAAAGCACCTGGAGAATTTTGTGGCTTTTCCTGAAAACACACCCTGGGTCCTTGGGAAGCTGTGAAGAGACTGCAGTCTTCTGTATGGTTTCCAAGAAAAAGTAGAATCTTAAAAGTCAACACCCCCCACCCCAACAATTAAAATTAATAAAGAATGCATGAGACTGCAGAATCATACGGCTGAAGGGGACATCAGAGGTCATCTAGTCCAACCCCCTGCTCAGGCAGGAAAGCCTATACCATTTCAGACAAATGGCTGTCCAATCTCTTCTGGTTGTTCCACTGGTTGGCGTGTCATTAAATCCAGAATGTAAACACAGCCTAAACCAGGGGTAGGCAACCTTGGCCCTTTTATGACTTGTGGACTTCAACTCCCAGAATTCCTGAGCCAGCCACGCTGAGGGGAAAGGGAGAGGTTTCCAAGCTGAGCCAGGCTGGCTCAGGAATTCTGGGAGTTGAAGTCCACGAGTCATAAAAGAGCCAAGGTTGCCTATGCCTGGCCTAAACCATTCCGTGTCAGGAGTATAATGCCTAGGTGAGGATGTTGTAACTGGGCTTATAGAATAAGGGAAGGGACCTTGTGGGTCATCTAGCCCAACCCCCTGCTCAAGCAGGAGAGGCTATATCATTTCTGACCAATGGTCATTTCTTGAAAGCCTCCAGTGATGGACCACTCACAAGTTCTGAGCTGTTCCATTGGTGGATTGCTCTGGCTGGGGGTTGTCGATTGTCGATTGGGGGTACAGAAGAAAACAACTAAAGTTAAGCTAATAAATGGAGTCAGGGCTGGAAGCGGGGGGGGGGAGTGTAAAATAATCCTGCCATGCATTGCCTGGCTCACCTACAATCATTTTGGTTCTCCAGACTAAACTGAAGCCATTTTCCTTTTCAGTTGGTGGACCTCCCAGTCAAAGCCCGGAGGCTGTGTCAATCATAGCAGGCAGTGACCTTTTGCTCAAGTGCACCCTAACTCAGACAGATCTGCCAGCAACCGCTGAATGGTACAAAGACTTGGGAAACGATCAGACATTAATTTACAGGCAAAGCGACAAATTTTCCCGTGGAGTGAGAGTCCTACTAGGATCACCCATTGACTTCAGCGTCAGCCTCAGCAACATGCGCCCTGAAGATAGTGGGACTTACCGCTGCTCAATGATTAAGGAAGGTCCCCACGGTGGAGAACGCACTCCCAAGAAACTCACCGTGGTCTCTGTCGTTGGTAAGTACCTATCGGGGAGGGAGGGAAGGAAGGAATCGACTCAGAGATTTGGAAAGGAACCTGGGGGGGGGGAGTGCAAATGGCTGCCAGTCTGGAGGAAGGGGTCAAGCAGGGACTTAGCTTGGAGTCCTTGTGCAGCCACAAGAGGCATAAGCTTCACCTCCCCAAGATCCACGAAGCCTTATCTGCAGTGTGCTGCAGCTGGGAAAAAAACCAGTTCCCATAACAAAGTGAAATTGTTTACATGGGCTACATGAGAATAATAATAATAATAATAATAATAATAATAATAATAATAATAATAATAATAATAGTAGTAGTAGTAGTAGTAGTAGTAGTAGTAGTAGTAGTAGTAATAATAATAATAATAGTAATAATACTGAAGACAGCAGAATAAACGAGAAAGAACTGGAGAAGATAACAAAATACAAAGACCTACAAATAGAAAGACTGTGGCAAAAGCAAGCAAGGGTAGTACCAATAGTAATAGGCTCCTTGGGTGCAATCCCAAAACAACTGGAGCACCACTTGAACACCATTGGCATTGACAAATTTGCTATTAGTCAATTGCAAAAGGCGGCCTTACTAGGAACTACTTCCATCCTGCGACGATACCTGTAATACCATCAAACATCCACATCTGCCTATCCCAGGTCCTGGGTAAGGACTCGAATGGTAGACAAAATGCCAAATCCAGTCTGAACATCTGGCTGACTGTGCGATGATCAATAATAATAATAATAATAATAATAATAATAATAATAATAATAATAATAATAATAATAATAATAATAATAATAATAATAATGATGTTGGAAGGGACCTTGGAGGTCATTGAGTTCAACCCCCTGCTCAGGCAGGAAACCCTACACCATTTTGGACAAATGGCTGTCCAGCCTCTTCTTAACAACTTCCAGTGTTGGAGCATTCACCGCTTCTGGAGGCAGGTTGTTCCACTGGTTAATTGTTCTAACTGTCAGGAAGTTTCTCCTTAGTTCTAGCTTGCTTCTCTCCTTGGTTAGTTTCCATCCGTTGCTTCTTTTCCTGCCTTCAGGCGCTTTGGAGAATAGCTTGACTCCCTCTTCTTTGGGGCAGCCCCTGAGATACTGGAAGGCTGCTATCATGTCCCCCCTCGTCCTTCTCTTCGTTAAACTAGACATACCCAATTCCAGCAACTGTTCCTTATATGCTTTAGCCTCCAGTCCCCTGATCATCTTTGTTGCTCTTTTTCTGGAGTCTCAGCATCTTTTTTTACATTGTGGTGACCAAAACTGGATGCAGTATTCCAAGTGTGGCCTTACCAAGGCCTTGTAAAGTGGTATTCATTCTTCACGTGATCTTGATTCTATCCCTCTGTTAATGCAGCCCAGCACTGTGTTGGCTTTTGGCTGGAGAAATTATTGTTTAATTCTATGAACTGGTGTCTGGGAATTTCAGAGTTAGTTTTGCTAACTCTGTCACCATGCTGCGTATTCAATAAACAGTTTCGGAAACAGAATATTTGGATTCTCGGGCTGACTGTTGACAGTCCCCTTCAGTATTCTGATCTGCAAGTCTCCTCCCTGGCCCTTCTCCATGGGATGGGATGGAAGACATAGAATACAGCATCCGAGGGCTAGAAGGAACTTTTGAGATCTTCTAGTCCAGGGGTCGGACTTAAACACTCAAAGAGCCACTTGGACCCATTTCCCAAAGAAAACACTGGGAGGGGGCTTGATTGAAGAGCTTAATTAAAAGAAATAGAGGCTGCTGTGCATAAGTTCTCTCTCTCTCCCTCTCCTTCCCTCCCTCCCTCTCTCTCCCTCTCTTTCTCTTTCTCCCCCCTTCTCTCTCCCCCTCTCTTCGATCTTTTGCTCACCTGGCCAGCTGGCCTCACGCTGTTCTCCAACAAGCTGACATACATTCTTATTGGACTGGGTCTCTCCTGCCCTTGGTCTGCCAGTCCTCTTCCCCCACTCAGTGTGCGTGAGTGTGTGTGTGAGAGAGAGAGGGGGGGGGGGAGAGAGAGAGATGCTGCTTTCTGCTGCTTCCTGCTTCCTGCTTCCTGCTTCGACACAGCAAAGACAGGAGCCCCACCCAATAAGCTTGTCAGCTTGCCGGAGAACAGTGTGAGGCCACTCTCTTTTTTACAGAGAGAGAGGGGGGGAGAAAGGAAGTACAAGTGCCTCTCTCTCTCTCTCTCTCTCTCTCTCTCTCTCTCTCTCTCTCTCTCTCTCTCTCTCTCTCTCTCTCTCTCTCTCTCTCTCTCTCCTCTCTCTCTCTCTCTCTCTCTCTCTCTCTCTCTCTCTCTCTCTGCAAATGACAGAGGCTGGAAGCCGCAGGAGAAGGCCGAAAGAGCCACATGCAGCTCTGGAGCCGTGGGTTGCCAACCCGTGTTCTAGTCCAACCCCCTGCTCATAGCAGGAGTGCTTATACCTTATGTATTTTAAATTAAGCTCTTAAAATACATGCGATTGAGGAATTTAGGAAACGATACCCAGCCCCTTTGGCCTCTGGGTGATTCATTGCATAAGAAGAATTACGGGGGGCATTTGGGATTCCTGATTTGTGGTAGGAGGGAACCTCGGCTGATATACTCATACTTCCTTTCTCAGCTGACCCATCCCAGCCTTTGCTTCGTGGCCCCCCAGATAGAATCGCGGTGGGGTCCCTGGTTTCTTTCAGTTGTTCTGCAAAAGAATTCCCTTCCTGCAACATCACAGTCCTCTGGTTGAAAGACAAGAATGAAATACAAGCTGCCCGGACGGACTTCCTGAATTATACCACAAAGGTGGGGACCCAGTGCCGAGTGGAAAGCACAGTGGAAATGTTGCTTACCCAAGAAGATTTGAAGTCAGTGCTCTCATGCCGGGTGCAACACCAGTCCTTGAGGAATTTCCTACAGCAGGACCTTCTACTGGTTGATGTCCTAAGAGGTGGGTGAGCTCTGGGTTGAAGAGAGGGAGAAGGCCACAGAGGCTGGACCTGGAAGAGGGCCCTCCATAGCAGAGGGAAGGCACCAGGCAGAGCCAGGTTCTCGCCCCACGGAAGCCCACTGAAACCAGCCACTCTCTCTCAGCCCAAGCTGCCTCCAGGGCTGGGTTATGTAGACCAGTGGTTCTTAACTTGGGTGATATTACCCCCCAGGGGGCGATTTCATTTTTCAAGGGGGCGATGGAACGAAAAAGGGCAACATGGGGACAAAGGAACGAAAAGGGGGCGATATGGGGGCGATGGAGTGAGAGGTTTGGGAGTTCTCGTCTCACAGAAGCCCACTGAAACCAGCCCCTCCTTCTCAGCCCAAGCTGCTCCAGGGCTGGGTTATGTAGACCAAGTCTTTAGAAAAACGTTCCACCTCTGGCTATTTCCCCAGTGACTTGGGGAAGTCAAGATGACTACAGTTCCCAATTGGTGAGATATAATTTAATCCTGATTATCTTAGAGTGTTGTGTTCTGTTGTGTTTATGTTATGGAATGGAATATAGAATAGAATAGAATAGAATAGAATAGAATAGAATAGAATAGAATAGAATAGAATAGAATAGAATAGAATAGAATAGAATAGAATAGAATAGAATAAACAAAATTGTTAGGGACCTTTGAGGTCTTCTAGTCCAGCCCCCTGCTCAAGCAGGAGACCCTATACCGTCTCAGACAAGTGACTGTCTAGTCCAGGGGTAGGCAACCTTGGCTCTTTTATGACTCGTGGACTTCAACTCCCAGAATTCCTGAGCCAGCATGGGGGAACTATGGCCCCCTCATGACTCGTGGACTTCAACTCCCAGAATTCCTGAGCCAGCCTGGCTCAGCTTGGAAACCTCTCCTTTTCCCCTCAGCATGGCTGGCTCAGGAATTCTGGGAGTTAAAGTCCACGAGTCATAAAAGAGCCAAGGTGGCCTATCCCTGGCCTATACCCAGGCTTTTCAACCAGTGGTACGGGTACCACCTGTGGTACATTGACACCTGGCAGGTGGTATGCGACCATCCTAGAAAAGTGGTAGCGGGGGAGGGGAATGAGCTGAACCGGTGGCAGCACCGCACAAGCCTGAGCGAGAGATGGCTGGAGCTGCAGGGCTGTCAGGGCTCAGCGGAAGCGCCAGGATCAGTGCCGTTTTCCAGCTGATCCGTCCTTCTTCAGGGCTGTCAGGACTCAGTGGAAGCGCCAGGATCAGCACCAGGCTCGGCACTGATCCTGGGGCTTCTGCTGAGCCCCAAAGAAGCACCAAACAGCTGGAATGTTGCAGCCTCTCCAGGGTCTTGTGATTTACATTCAGATGCTTAGCAACTGATTCATATTTATGATGATCACAGTGTCTCAGGGTCATGTGAAGTGACCAAAACCTGCTGCAACCACGCAGCAGACAGGGGGAGAAATAAAAACCAAACACCCCCCCCACCCCACCCCCGCTGCCAATCCCCAACAGAAACGTTCACAACAATGAAAACCTTGGACAGGAGGAAGAGCGCTGCTGGGCGGACAGGCAGGTGTCTTGCTCGGCTGTGGCTTGGGGGGCACTTTTTTCAGTGCCACTGTAACTTCGAACAGTCACTAAGCAAACTGTTGTAAGTCGAGGACTACTGTACTTCATCACTTTCTCTCTTTTTTTTTTTTTTGGTCATCAAGTTTTTGACACCTCGCTAGGCGACTGGTGGTCCTCGGACGTTGCCATATCCTAAAAGTGGTACAATGGGTGAAAAGGTTGAAAAGCCCTGCCCTATACCATTTCAGACAAGTCCAGTCCCTTCTTTACATTTACTGCTACACCAGGGGGTTGGACTAGAAGACCTCCAAGGTCCCTTCCAACTCATGTTATTCTGTATTTCTGTATTAGATTTTGGATTTCCATGCTGCATGAGTCTGAACTGAAAACCAGTTTAGGGGTTGTTTTTATGACACAGAAATGGTTCTCAACCTGTGGGTCGGGACCCCATTTGGGGTCGAACGATCATTTCACGGGGGTCGCCAAACAACGCAGTCCGCCATTTTTTCCCCCCTTTTCCTTAGCTGTGCTACTCTCTTTTATTCTATTGGCTTTTGAAAGCCAATAGAATAGACTCTCTTGAATAGAGTCTAATTCTATTGGCTTTCAAAAGCCAAGAGGAATTGTCCAGGCTGTCTCTGCCCTGCTGAGCCCGCCAAAAGTCCCATTCTGCAAACGGTGCTGCACCAGTTGAGTAGTCCTCGACTTACGACCGGTTGGGGTCACGGCATTAAAAAGGTTGAGAACGACTGACCTAAAGAGACCACTAGGTAAAATAAAGTCACTCCTGGAAAACAGAACAGGTGAGAAAGAAACTGATTCTCTTTCATAAAAAGAGGAAAGGATGGGAAAACGAAGTCAGACTTTCACTGTTACTATAGCCTGCCTCAATAAAGTTGAGTTACAGTGTTTTGATGTTGACAACTGAACAATCTGGTTGACCTCAGATAGAGATCACGTTGGGAAGCAAGAGAGTTAACCGTCTGCTGCCCACATTATTGCAGCAAACACGGCTTATCCCTCAGAGGGAAACAAGTAATCTAGCTCTGAAGAACCTCCAAGTGAGGACTGAGAGTCATTCTGAGGATTTCCCCCACAATGCATTTGAAGCACTTCCCGCTCCTTCTGTGCCAACAGAAAAACTGGGCATAAAATGTGTTATCTACAGTACATGTCCAGCCTCTATCCTACCTAACTTGTCTCCGTTTCCTGTCCTGGAACCCCTTAACTTCTGGAAGAATGGAATGGAATGGAACAGAACAGAATAGAATAGACAAATTGTAGAATAGAATAGAATAGAATAGAATAGAATAGAATAGAATAGAATAGAATAGAATAGAATAGAATAGAATAAATACAGAATAGAATAGAATAGAATAGAATAGAATAGAATAGAATAGAATAGAATAGAATAGAATAGAATAGAATAGAATAGAATAGACAGATTGTAGAATAGAATAGAATAGAATAAATACAGAATAGAATAGAATAGAACAGAATAGAATAAATACAGAATAGAATAGAATAGAATAGAATAGAAAATGGAATGGAATGATTAGAATAGAATAGAATAGAATAGAATAGAATAGAATAGAATAGAATAGAATAGAATAGAATAGAATAGAATAGAATAGAATAGAATAAATACAGAATAGAATAGAATAGAATAAATACAGAATAGAATAGAATAGAATAGAATAGAATAGAATAGAATAGAATAGAATAGAATAGAATAGAATAGACAGATTGTAGAATAGAATAGAATAGAATAAATACAGAATAGAATAGAATAGAACAGAATAGAATAAATACAGAATAGAATAGAATAGAATAGAAAATGGAATAGAATAGAATAGAATAGAATAGAATAGAATAGAATAGAATAGAATAGAATAGAATCTGGAAGGGACCTTGGAGGTCTTCTAGTCCAGCTCCCCTGCTCAAGCAGGAGAACCCATACCATTTCAGACAAGTGATTGTCCAGTCTCTTCTTAAAAACTTCCAATGTTAGAGCATTCACAACTTCTGGAGTCAAGCCATTCCACTAGTTAATTGTCCTCACTGTTAGGAGGTTTCTCCTTAATTCCAGGTTTCTTCTCTCCTTGATTAGTTTCCATCCATTGTTTCATGTCCTGCCTTCTGATGGAAAATAAGTTGACCCCTCCTTCTTTGTGGCAGCCCCTCAAATACTGGAATACTGCTAACATGGTCACCCCTAATCCTTCCTTTCTGTACATTGGCCGTACTCAGTTCCTGCAACCGTTCTTCATATGTTTTTGTCTCCAGGTCCTTCATCATCTTAGTTGAGGTTCCTCAGAGTGGGGAAGGCCTGGGTGGCCTATCCATCTACACCAGTGGTTCTCAAGCTTTCTAATGCCGCGACCCCATAATACAGTTCCCCATGTTGTGGTGACCCCCAACCACTTATACATCACCGGGTGCCAGGGGCGTGGCCAAAGAAAAGGGGGAAAAAATGGCGGACAGCCTTGTTTGGCGACCCCCGTGAAATGGTCGTTTGACCCCAAATGGGGTGCCGACCCACAGGTTGAGAACCACTGATCTACACTGCCCCGCCCAAGTCTTCCCCCATCCCTGGAGCAGACTTTATTATGATTAAATCAATGTAAACTGCTGTACTTTTCTCCACAGGCTCACCACAAACCAGCCCCACCAATCTCTGGATTGTACTTTTCCTGAACAAAGTAGCCGTCCTCCTTTTAGTCTCTTGTCTTTGCCTAATGAAGGTCTACAGAAGCAAGAGGGCAATACAACATTCCAGAACATTCCGGGAAGCGAGACAGTCTGAAACTCCGAGTTAAGGACCCTTATTCCCGACAGGCTTTCAGGATGAGAAAGGATCTGCTTAGGGAATCAATGACAGTATCATTAAAATGCCTGTATAATGCTTCATCGCCGCAACCATATGACGTTATAAGCCTATAAAAATAAAATGGGGATATAAAATCAAGCTCACTCTGTTTTGCCATTTCTGTGATGTAAATGAACCTAATGTCCACATCCAGCTAGAGCACTGGTTCTCAACCTGTGGGTTGGGACCCCATTTGGGGTTGAACGACCATTTCACGGGGGTCGCCAAACAACGCAGTCCACCATTTTTCCCCCCTTTTCCTTAGCTGTGCTACTCCCTTTTATTCTATTGGCTTTTGAAAGCCAATAGAATAGACTCTCTTGAATAGAGTCTAATTCTATTGGCTTTCAAAAGCCAATAGGAGTTGTCCAGGCTGTCTCTGCCCTGCTGAGCCCGCCAAAAGTCCCATTCTGCAAACGGTGCTGCACCCGTTGAGTAGTCCTCGACTTACGACCTTTGAGTAGTCCTCAACTTACAACCGGTTGGGGGTCGCGGCATTAAAAAGGTTCAGAACCACTGAGCTAGAGAATCACAAATAAAGCTCCAGGCTCATTCCATCTCCGAAAATCTTACTGTTTATTGAATACACTGCATGGTATTGTCGAAGCAAAACTAACTCTGAGGTTCCAACACCGATTCATAGACTTAAACAATAATTTTCCCAGCCAAACCACCAATGTCTTACATGGTCCATATAAACAAGTTCACTTTGTTCTGGGAACCGTCTGCTTCAAATCTGCACCTGTTCTACAGCGCCTCCTGCAGGGACCCTTTATATTGCAATGGAAGGGGGACCTGTGGACTTCAACTCCCAGAATTCTGAAGCCCAATGTTTCTTAACCTTGGCAAGTCTAAGATGGGTGGATTTCAACTCCCAGAATTCCCCAGTCAGCAAATGTTGGGTTAGGTTCAAGAAAAGATTGGGCTTCCATTTGGCCAGGGTGGTATAAGGTCTCCCGCCTTGGGCGAGGGGTTGGACAAGATGACCTCCCAGGTCCCTTCCAGCTCTAGGATTCTATGATTCAATTTGCAGAGCTGCGGTGAAGTCACTGGAAGGAACCATTGCTGCCTAGCATGTGTGGACTTCAATTCCCAAAATTCTGGGCGGGCTGAAGAATTCTGGGAGTTGAAGTCCACAAGTGTTAAAGTGGCCAAGGTGGGACACCTCTGATCTAAAGATGCAAGAGCAGGCTGGGGAATTCTGGGAGTTGAAGTCCACAGGTCTTAAAGTGGCCATGGTTGGACACCCCTAGACTATCAGAATGGTGAGGGTGAAGGTTCATTCTCCGAGCTTGTGGGTAGATCTCCAAATGTGTCATTACCAGTGTGATGACCTAGGGCCCCGCACGGAGGCAATGCAGTCGGCTGGCAAGAGAAACAGTCCTTTAATAACTGCCAATGTTCCCCAAAAGCTCCCACATATGCTGGCAAGCCTTCAACCAAAGCACACACACACACACACACACACACACTCCTTTCAGCTACCTCTGGCTAAAGCAGTGGTTCTCAACCTTTTTAATGCCGTGACCCCCAACCGGTTGTAAGTCGAGGACTACTCAACCGGTCATAAGTCGAGGACTACTCAACTGGTGCAACACCGTTTGCAGAATGGGACTTTTGGCAGGCTCAGCAGGGCAGGGACAGCCTGGACAATTCCTATTGGCTTTTGAAAGCCAATAGAATTAGAGTCTAATTCTATTGGCTTTCAAAAGCCAATAGAATAAAAGGGAGTAGCACAGCTAAGGAAAAGGGGGAAAAATGGCGGACTGCGTTGTTTGGCGACCCCCGTGAAATGGTCGTTTGTCCCCAAATGGGGTCCCGACCCACAGGTTGAGAACCGCTGGGCTAAAGGCAATTTCAATACAGCTGGAGAAGTATACGTCCTCAAGGCCAGACAGATAACCAAGAAAACAAAACAGAAACCTAATGAGTCCTTTTAAATCTCAGCTTGCCTGCAGTCTGCAAGGGGAGACTCAGAAATGCAATCTGTGATCATAAAGCAGCCGCTATTCAAGGTCTCCAGGTTAAACAAAGACAAGAGCACAATTCACAACTGTCCCAAGATACCACGTTTGTTCCCGGCAAATGCCCCTCCCCACAGCTGCCCCTCCCCACAGCGGCTCCTTAAATCTTAATCCCCAGGTGTGCCTTGTGGAGTGGGGTGGGACGCTCTCCTCCCAAGAATTGAGCCTGCCTCCCTCCATCGTTCTCTCCTCTGCTGTCCTTGCTCTAGGATGGGGGGGGGGCTTGCTCCTCCCCTGAACTCTGCCTCCCCTGTTCCAAACCTGAAGGGCCCTGGCCTGCCTCAGCCTGCTCCTCCCCACAGTCCTCCGAAGCCAAAGACACCCCCCCTCAAGTCCTCTCCAACTCCATGTCCCCCTCGGATTCAGGCTCAGACGGAGGTATGACACTAGTCCAGTGGTTCTTAACCTTTTTGAACGAATCGCCCCCTTGAGCCAATGAGGAAGTTGTCATCGCCCCCCCTCCCCGAACATAACCTCTCAATCACAACATAGGAAATAATTCTTCAATTTATCCAAACCCTTGTTTTGTTTTCTTTAAAATTGTCATCAGGACATAGCGATGCAAATAATTTATTTCCAGTCTTTTTCCCATATCTCAACTGTGTGAAAAAATTTTTGGTGCCACCCGTCACTTTATTCCCAAACTTTTTGATACATGTATTTCATTCTTATCTTATTTATTTAAGTCACTTAAATGTAATGACCACTGAAAACAAAATTCAGTTGCAAGAAATTGAAATGCCCAAAAAGAAAAACAGTAATATTTAATGATTGAATTACAAGTGAAATTTAAGACACAAAAAGAAATATAAAAAGGATAGAGGCTACTACGCAATGCGCATGAAGATAAGCAATGCGTATTCACATATGTACGGCGTTCCGTACTGGCTAGCTGGAGGAACATTTGAAAACACCATTCAATCCACTAATAGCGAGCGATCTGATGTTTTTGTACGACAGATATACAGCGATTCACTGTATGAAAAAAATCTCAAAAGTGTCCCCAAAATGTCTTGCTCCATGGCCCTCATATCGCCCCCTTTTTGTTCCTTTGCCCCCACGCCGCCCCGTTTTGTTCCATCACCCCCCTGAAAAACGAAATCGCCCCCTGGGGGGCAATATCGCCCAGGTTAAGAACCACTGCACTAGATAACATCTTCAGGTAACATCTAAAGGCCACTGAAGATGTTACCTGTCAGAAGTAAAGTCTTCATCCTGGTTCATCCAAGCCGGGAATAAATAAGCAACATGGCGACTGCTTTGGGAAGAAGGTTACAGTTTACTGGAGAAGCAGAAAGATGGTCCTTGCAAGAAAGAGCAGAGGAGAAGAAAGAGGGGTTGAGCACATGGGCAGTAGGTTTTTATATGCCCTCTAGCCTTGTTTGGAATAGTTTCCTGTTCCTGTGGCACGAACCTTGAGGCTATCTCTGAGTGTTTTTCTCGGCCTTGATATCTGTGGTTGAATCCCATTATCATATCCTGCTTCCCAGGTGATGGGGCTTATGACTCCTAGAGTTTGGGTGGGGCATGCAGATCTTCTCGTTGTCTTGATTGCTCTGGCTTCAACTTTCTGATGGTTTTACATCTGCATTTGTATGGGGCTAGCTCTTGCTTGGGGCAGAGAGATAAATTTGGGGCCAGGTTTGGTTTAAAAAAAAAAAATCCTTTGGAGGAAAAATATATTTTTCTGCCCTTTTAATATTTCCTTCTCTGGGCTAACTTCCCTTATACCTAACCTGGTAACGAAACGTTCAGAAAACTGCCCACAAGCCAGGGGCCAGGGGCTCCCAACCCCGGGTCCATGGATCAGTACCGGTCCGCAGCATGCCAGCAACCGGTTAACACAAACAAGCAAAGCCCCATCCGTGGGATGCAGGCAGTACACAAAACCACGCACCCTCCAGTCCGTGGAAAAACCTCTCTCCACGGAACCAGTCCCTGATGCTCAAAAGGTTGGGGACCTCTGGTGTAGGCAGTTCTGAACTTACAACCATTCCTTCAATGTGTCAACAACACTGAAAAAGGTGGGCTTCCACCAGTCTTTGCCGTTAGGACCATCACAGCATCCTCGAAATTATGTAGTCGTGTGACCAAAATTTGCTTGGCAAAATTTGCTTTGCCAAGCCGTGCATTTGCGATCGTCATTTGCAACTTTTGCAGCAAGCTTCTCACAAGCCAAGTCAGGGGGAGAGGCTGCATTTGCTTAACAGCTTTGTGATTTGTTTAATGGCCACAGTTATTCCCTTAACGACCGTGTTGAAAAAAAAACAACGCCCGTCGAATCAGGCACATCTGGCTTAACAAAAGCATCACAAAAGCAACGAAAACTCTGATCTCAACTCTCATCTTAAGTCGAGAACTACCAGTACAAAGAAGACTCTCCATCCCAGTTTGGAAGATGAAGGGAGAATTCCTATTTCACTCCTGCTGCAGAAGGAAAGATTTAAAGTGATAGAGATGACAGAAATCACGGTGAGGTCCTTGGTGCTCTCTGAGCTTGGTAGCTTTCTTGCAGATGTTTCATGACCAGATGAGGTAACATTATCAGTGCTAGAAGGAAGGAAGGTTTGCAGAGAGGAGGAGGAGGAGGAGGAGGAGGAGGAGGAGGAGGAGGAGGAAAGGAGTGTGGGGTCCTTGGTGCTCTCTGAGCTTGGTGGTTTTCAAGAAGACATTTCATTGCCCAACTAGGTAACATCATCAGTACTAGAAGGGGTAGGGGTTGCGAGAGGAGGAGGAGGAGGAAAGGACTGTAGGATCCTTGGTGCTTTCTGAGCTCGCTAGTTTTCTTGGAAATGTTTCATGTCCAAACTATATAACATCGTCAGTCCTAGAAGAGATGTGGAGGAGAAGGAGGAAAGGACTGTGGAGTCCTTGGTGTTCTCTGAGCTTGGTTGTTTTCTAGCAGACATTTCATTGCCCAACTAGGTAACATCATCAGTATTAAAAGGGGGAGGGGTTGCAGGAGGAGGAGGAGGAGTGTGGGTTCCTTGGAGCTTAGTGGTTTTCTTGCAGACATTTCATGACCCAACTAGGTAACATCATCAATGCAGAGTGGGTGAGGAGGAGGAAGAGGAGGGAGGAGGAAGAGGAGGACTATGAGTTCCACGGGGTTCTCTGAGCCTGGTTGATTTCTTGCAGACATTTCATGACCCAACTAGGTAACATCATCAGTGCTAGAAAACGGAGGGATTGTGGGAGGAGGAGGAGGAGAAGAAGAAGAACCGTGGGGACCTTAGGGAGCTCTCTTGAGTTTTCGTGCAGACATTTCATGACCCAACTAGGTAACATCATCAGTGAGACGGATCAGATATCACAGCTGAAGTCTCCATCTTGGTTTATTCTTGCGTCTTCTTGCATCATCTCCATCTTTTACTTTGGGGATATTAATAAATTTAGAATTCCGGAATCTCTCCTTAGTCACCCTCTGACAGAGTAACTATCCCAAGCAAGGCAATTGGCTCAAAATTAGAAGCAGGAAACGCCGGTTCCCCTTTTGTTCCGCCTTGAAGAGGAAATGATTGGGGAGGAGCAAGAGACTGAAGTAGCTCCAGATGTTTCTCCTGCTGGCATCGGCATGGCTTCCTTGACAATCCTGGGTCCATCTCAGCTTTCGTTCTTCCTGCTTGTGCAAAACCTGAGGATGTGTTCCTTTCAGAAAATAGGTTAGTATTATTGCTCAGATTTCCAGCTGGAAGCCAGGGAGATTAAAGGTTCTCTAGATGTTGTTGAAAGGCTGCCCAGACATATACCTCCCGCCAAAGACATGTCCCTGCATGATCTTCTTCTTCACCATCTGCCTTTGTGATTGCCTTCATCTCATCTCTGAGATGATGTGGAGACTCTAGAAAGAGGGCATAGAAGAGCAACAAAGATGATCAGGGGATTGGAGGCTAAAACATATAAGGAAATGGTTGCTGGAATTGGGTATGTCTAGTTTAATGAAGGACGAGGGGGGACATGATAATAATAATATAGTTGGAAGGGACCTTGGAGGTCATCACATCCAACCCCCTGCTCAGGCAGGTAACCCTATACCGTTTTGGACAAATGGCTGTCCAGTCTCTTCTTAAAAACTTCCAGTGTTGGAGCATTCGCAGCTTCTGGAGGCAGGTGGTTCCACTGGTTAATTAGTTCTAACTGTCAGGAAGTTTCTCCTTAGTTCTAGGTTGCTTTTCTCCCTGATTAGTTTCCATTCATTGCTTCTTGTCCTGCCTTCAGACGCTTTGGAAAATAGATGGACCCCCTCTTCTTTGGGGCACCCCATCAAAACTTGAAACACTATCATGTCGCCCCTAGTCCTTCTATATAGAGACAGACATCATGTCACCCTAGTCCTAGTCCACACTAGACAGATTGAGTTCCTGTTTTGTTCTTCATGTTTTAGCCTCCAGTCCCCTGATCATCTTTGTTGCTCTTCTCTGTACTCTAGTTTCTAGAGTCTCAACATCTTTTTTACACGTGGCAACCAAAACTGGACGCAGGATTCTAAGTGTGATCTCACCAGTGCAGTGAGACCACTGCACATGTTGTTAGATGCATAATATTAACACAGCGTAAACAATTCCATTCCAGGAATAATCGCTATGTCAGGATAGCACTAACACTTAGACTTATATACCACTTCATAGGGCTTTACAGCCCTCTCTAAGCGGTTTACTGAGTCAGCATATTGCCCCTCTGACAATCTGGGTCCTCATTTTATCGACCTCAGGATGGATGGCTGAGTCAACCTTGAGCCGGTCAGGATCGAACTGATGGCAGTCAAAAGAATTAGCCTGCAGTTCTGCATTTTGACCACTGGGTCACCAAGGCTCAGAGGAAGGAAAAAGGGGAAAAAAGAAAGAAAAAGGAGGGAGGGAGGGAAGGAAGGAAGGAAGGATAAAATATTGCAATAGCCTTTAGACCAGTGGTTCTCAATCTTTTTAATGCCATGACCCCAACCAGTCGCAAGTCGAGCACTACTCAACCGGTCGTAAGTCGAGGACTACTCAACTGGTGCAGCACCGTTTGCAGAATGGGACTTTTGGCGGGCTCAGCAGGGCAGAGACAGCCTGGACAATTCCTATTGGCTTTTGAAAGCCAATAGAATTAGACTCTATTCAAGAGAGTCTATTCTATTGGCTTTCAAAAGCCAATAGAATAAAAGGGAGTAGCACAGCTAAGGAAAAGGGGGAAAAAATGGTGGACTGCGTTGTTTGGCGACCCCCGTGAAATGGTCGTTCAACCCCAAATGGAGTCCCGACCCACAGGTTGAGAACCACTGATTTAGACTTATATACCGCTTCACATTGCTTTACAGCACTCTCTAAGCGGTTTACAGAGTTAGCATATTGCCCCTCCGACAATCTGGATCCTCATTTTACCGACCTCAGGAGGATGGAAGGCTGAGTCAACCTTGAGTTGGTCAGAATCAAACTCCTGGCAGTGGGCAGCGCATTAGCCTGCAGTACTGCCTTCTAGCCACTGCATCACCCTGGCTCTTTTGCACCACCACGGATGTCAGACTTCGGCTGGGTGTACAGAAGAGAAGGCCTAAGTCAGGGGTAGGCAACATGGGCTCTTTTATGACTCATGGACTTCAACTCCCAGAATTCCTGAGCCAGCGTGGCTCAGCATGGAAACCTCTCCCTTTCCCTGCAGCATGGCTTGGCTCAGGAATTCTGGGAGTTGAAGTCCATGAGTCATAAAAAAGCCAAGGTTGCCTATCCCTAGCCTAGGTTTAAAGTAACATGGAAGCAAGCCAAGAAATGGGGTTCAAATAATCCCATCACGCTTTGACTGGCTCAAACTACGGCCATTTTGGATCTCCAGAAGAAACAGAAGCTATTTTCCATTTCAGCTGTTGGAGGACCTGGTCTGAGCACGGAACCTCGGATACCTGAGTTCACCTTCACGCGGATCACAGCAGGCCAGACCCTCGTTCTCAACTGTACTCTGACTCAGATAGACCTGCCAGCAAGCGCAATATGGTACAAAGACTTGGGCAACGGCCAAAAATTAATTTACAGGGAGCGTGACAAGTTTTCTCGTGGGGCGAGGCTCGTTCCAGGATCGAAAACTGACTTCAGCATCAGCCTGAGCAACGTTGGCTTCGATGATAATGGGACCTACTACTGCTCGGTGGTCAAGAAAAGTCTCGAAAAGAGAGAATCTACTGTAAAGAAACAGGTGGTGGTGTTTGTGACAGGTAGGTGCCGCTCGGAAAGGGAGGGAGATCCACTCTAGTCAACTGAGACATTTTGGAGTGACATTTTGGGAAACTGCCAGGATGGGAGGAAGGGTTAAGCTGGGAACTAACTTGGCATCCTTACACAGTTGCAAGCAGCATACGTTTGAATTAAGCCCAGGATCTATGAAGCCTTATCTGGTCACTCAGCGTGTGGTCCTCAATGGAACCGCATCTACATGGAGGGAAGTGTGTAGTGGGGTGCCCCAGGGCTCTGTTCTGGGCCCAGTGCTCTTCAACATCTTCATCAACGATCTGGACAAGGGGATAGATGGGGAACTCATCAAATTTGCAGACGACACCAAGCTGGCAGGAATAGCCAACACTCCAGAAGACAGGCTTAGGATACAGGAGGATCTGGACACATTTGAACACTGGGCGCTATCTAACAAAATGAAATTCAGTGGTGAAAAAAGTAAGGTTCTACATTTAGGCAAGAAAAACCAAATATACAGGTATAGTATAAGGGATGCCTTGCTCAATAGTAGTAACTGTGAAAGGGATCTTGAAGTCCTAATGGACAAGCATTTAAATATGAGCCAGCAATGTGCTGCAGCTGCCAAAAAAGCCAACACAGCGCTAGGCTGCATTAACACAGGGATAGAATCAAGATCACGTGAAGTATTAATACCACTTTACAATGCCTTGGTAAGGCCACACTTGGAATACTGCATCCAGTTTTGTCACCACGATGTAAAAAAGATGTTGAGACTCTAGAAAGAGTACAGAGAAGAGCAACAAAGATAGTTAGGGGACTGGAGGCTAAAACATATAAGGAACAGTTGCTGGAATTGGGTATGTCAAGTTTAACAAAGAGAAGGATGAGGGGGGACATGATAGCAGTGTTCCAATATCTGCCCCAAAGAAGAGGGAGTCAAGCTATTTTCCAAAGCGCCTGAAGACAGGATAAGGAGCAACGGGTGGAAACTAACCAAAGAGAGAAGCAACCTAGAACTAAGGAGTGGAACAACCTGCCCCCAGAAGCGGTGAATGCGCCAACACTGGAAATTTTTAAGAAGAGACTGGACAGCCAATTGTCCGAAATGGTATAGGGTTTCCTGCCTGAGCAGGGGGTTGGACTAGATGACCTCCAAGATCTCTTCCAACTTCATCATCATCATCATTATTCCCAGGGAAAGACAAGCAATTTGGGGAGATTCTTGTAATATAGTCAGGGGCCCCCAAACTGTAGGCCACAGCCCACTAGCAGTAGCAACCAGTGGCCCATGGGCCACATAAAGTGGCTGGCTGGAACACACGTGTGCACACAGCCCTATTTGTGCGAGCGTTGTGGATGTTCGCGGTCCCATTCCCAAAGCATAGCAGGCATTTGTGACAACGTTCATAAATTGTGTGCATTTGTGGCCCCACTTGTGTGACCATTGCAGGCGTTTGTGTCCCACTCATGCGAGTGTCATGGGTGTTTCTGGCCCCATTCATGTGTCACCATGAGCATCAGGGACGCTCGTGGCCCTCCTTGTGGGAGCAACGGGTGCTTGTGGGCACACATGTGCTCGCGTATGCGTTCACCCCAACAAAACCATCTTTTCTTTTCCCTCCCTTCCCCCGCTCCAGTCCACCAACCCCAAAAGGTTGGGGAACTTTGGTATGTTGTTGTTGTTAGTTGCGAAGTCGTGTCCGACCCATCGTGACCCCATGGACCACATTCCTCCAGGCCTTCCTGTCCTCTAACATCTTCTGGAGTCCATTGAAGCTCACGCCTCCTGCTTCAGTGGCTCCATCCAGCCCCCTCCTTCTCTGTTGTCCCCTTCTTCTCTTGCCCTCCATCTTTCCCAGCATTAGGCTCTTCTCCAGTGAGTCCTTCCTTCTCATTAGTTGGCCAAAGTACTTGAGTTTCAAGAACTTTGATATAGATGATGGATAATAAAACTGGTAACTTTGATTATTCATGTGTGGCTGATTGTTTGTCAACTGGCACATATTTACAGTGGGTTGCAGCATCCCATACAAGTACTCCCCGACTTACAACCACCGATTTAGTGACCATTCGAAGTTACTAGTGGTAGATTTTCAGACTATCCTCTCTCTGCTTTCATCATTAGGTTTATAATCTACGTATAGGTAGTCCTCAACTTATAACAGTTCATTTAGTGACTGTTTCAAGTTACAACGGCACTAAAAAAGTGACTTACGACTGATTTTCACACTTACAACCGTTGCAGCATCCCTGTGGTCACATGATCAAAATTCAGACGTTTGGCAACTGACTTATATTGATGAAGGTTGCAGGGTCCAAACACACCCCAAATAAACTAATGAGAACAGAGACTTTCCGAAAATTGGTTGGGACCTCTTATTTCATTCTTTGCTCGCAGTGTCAAGATCTTGGGCTTCCTGCCAAACAAAGTTCTGGATTTTTCACACCAAGGGTGCGTTCAGAGAACCTTCTTGGTTTCCCACCGCTGCAATCGGGAGAGCAGAATCAGTTGATCTTCTAGGGCAGAGGTCCCCAATCTTTTGGGCACCAAAAGTGACCGGTTCCGTTGAGGTTTTTCCGTGGACTGGAGGGTGCGTGGTTTTGTGTGCTGCCTGCATCTTGCGGATGGCGCTTTGCTTGTTCATGTGGATCAGTTGTTGGCATGCCGTGGCCCGGTATTGGTCCAGATTGGGGGTTGGGGACCCCTGTTCTAGGCTCTTCTGCATGTAGGACCCGCGAGTCTGAAGCTCTCCTGACTGATCTCTTTGGTTTTCTTTACTCAGTTCCTCCCAAAGTTCGTCTGGAGACCAGCCCACCTTCCCCCGTCCAGCTGAACGCCACTGTGACAGTCACTTGCCATGCAGAAAGTTTCTATCCAGATGGTGCCAAAGTGGACTTGTTTTGCAAGAATACCAGCGGTAAAGGAAAGACTACTGCAACAACTTTGAATTCCGATGGGACCTACTCCCGCAACAGTTCCATGAAGTTCACGGCCACCGAAAAATGGAATTCATCGCTCTTCACTTGTCTGGTCAAACATAACTCGCAAGCAGCAATCAAGGCGACGGCAAGACTGTTTATTAGGACAGAAAGTAAGTGAGGGGGTGTTTCTGAGTTTTTCTTCCATTTTCTGTCCCAAGGGTGCTTTTTCAGGAGGCAACTGGACTTTCTTGTTTTTCCTTTGGAGACGTTTCACTTCTCATCCAAGAAGCTTCTTCAGGTTCTGACTGAATGGTGGGGAAGGGAAGGATTTATACTCCTTGCAGACAGCTGGTCATTTGCCTTCTTTTAGAGTCATTGAGGCCACCTGGAGGTTGACCTGTGTCCTCAGGGTCACCTGAGTGGTGCAAATGGCTGGGGAGCCTTCTTGGCTGCAGAATGTTTTCTGCCCTGGGTCCCTTCACGGTTGAAGACGGGCGCAGGATGATGGGGATGAGTCTGTGTTGTCTGCATCTCCAACTGGAGCGCAAAAAGGTTCCTGTAGTTTGCAATGTTTTCTGGAAATCTGTTCATGCTTCCGCACTGTTCTGAAACGGATTTCCAGAATAACATTGCAGACTACAGGAACCCTTTGCGCTCGTTTGAGATGCAGACAACACAGAGTCAGTGAAGGGACCCAGAGCTGGTCATTTGCATTCTTTTAGAGTCATTGAAGCCACCTGGAGGTTTATCTTTGTCGTCCTTCTACAACAGTCCATTCAGCAGTTCCAAGAAGGCTCCACACCCATTTGCACCACTCAGGTGACCCTGAGAACACAGATAAACCTCCAGGTGGCCTCAATGACTCTCTAAAAGGATGCAAATGACCATCTGTCTGAAAGGAGTATAAATTCCAGTCAGAGCTGAAGAAGCTTCTAGGATGGGAATTGAAGAAGTTTTCAAAGAAAAAACAAGAAAGTCCACTGGATGGAGCAGGGGGGTCCAACTCTGGTAACTTTTAAGACTTGTAAACTTCAACTCCTAGAATTCCCTAGCCATCCTACCTTAACTGGCTGGGGAATTCTGGGAAATGAAATCCACCTATTTTATAGCTGCCGAGGTTGAGGAGCACGGATCAAAAGCCATTTTGGATTCCTGTCAGAATCATATGAGAGGCAGGGCTATTTCTGGTCTTGAAAACCATGAGGGATGCTGCGTGAGTCAGTTTGATCTTTGACGAACAGCCTAAAAACCATTCTCCCATACTGAAATTCTTAGCTCCCAACATTAAATTGCATTTTCTTCCATTTTTTTTTCTAGAGACCAGGCCCAATTTTGCGGTTTAAAAATGCAAGAAATAAATAAAATAAAATGGCAGAGGTGCCATCAGCAACTACCTTGTGGGTACGATAGCATTAAGCCTTTTAAAGCGCCATTTATTTCACTGAGGAAAATAGAAGACAACTTTTAACTACATTGTTTGTTCTCTAAATAGTCATGTTTTTCCCCCGTTGCTTGAGTAATAGATAATTTTTGAAAACAGGCAGTTTCAGTTCCTCAAAAATTGTTTAGAAACATTCTTTCTGGGGCTGTTGGTTGACGTGACTTAAAATAATTTCTGCTATCAGTTTATTCAGATCAGATAGGGTGGGAATGTTGTTGTTATTTTATCTACTACATTTTGTTGAGCTTTAAAAAAAAAAGTGCATCTCAGATCCTGCAGTGATTCCTCAAACTCAAATACACTGGTGGACACGAGCATGGTTCATGCTTTCATAAATTAGATTTTGAGATTTAAGAGGAAATAAAGAGGAAAGTACCAGCCTCAGAATTAATGTTTATTGAACATAGTCAAGAAAAAAAATGAAAGTCAGTCATGAATTTTGTGACACTGAAAAAAAAGTAAGGATAGTTGACTTTGGGTCAATCAGCAGGTGAATTCTACTCCCGCCTTAGGCATTAAAGCTAGCTGGGTGACTTTGGGCCAATCAGCAGGAGACAGTGAGTTCTACTCCCGCCTTAGGCATTAAAGCTGGCTGGGTGACTTTGGGCCAATCAGCAGGAGACAAGTGAGTTCTAGTCCCGCCTTAGGCATTAAAGCTGGCTGGGTGACTTTGGGCCAATCAGCAGGAGACTCTGAGTTCTAATCCTGCCTTAGGCACAAAAGCCACCTGGGTCACTTTAGCCTAGGCATTGTCTCTCAGTCCAAACCACCTCTCAGGGTTGTTGTGATGGGGAAAATAGGAGGGAGAGAGGCGTATTAGGTACGTTCACTGGATAAGTTGCCTTCATTGGGAATTGTGATGTTGTCTTTCCCATGTTTTCAGCATTTGGCATGTGGTGGTTTATGGAGTTCCCGGTGGAAAGCCAGGCCTCAAGTAGGCGGCCTCCCTTGGTGATATCTCTAGATATAGTTTGTGCATTGGCAAGATCGAACCTGTGGCCAAAATTGGCCATGTGGGTCCACACCTGCGAATGTTGTTTGTGTCTTTTGACAGCCAGTGCGTGCTCATGCACCCTGGGTTTTAACCTCTTGGAAGTCTCTCCAACATAGTTGCAGGGGCAATCCTTGCATTTGATCTTATACACTATCAAAGATCTTTCTTCGTTGGGGAGTGGGTCTTTGGGGTGCATGACTCTGGCGCGTAAGGTCTGATCCGGTTTGTGGGACACTTTTACATTGAAGGGAGCCAATAGTCTAGCTGTTGCCTCGGATACGTAGTTGATATACAGGAGGGAGATACGTATGGGTTGTGTTGTTATCCTGTTGGATTGTAAGTCTTCACGGGGTCTATGTGGTCTGCTGTGATGCCTAATAAATTCAATTGGATAACCATTATACTTTACAAGTCCGGTAAAGATGGTTTCTTTCCTCGATTTTTGCCCTGGCTGTATTACAATGTGAGTCTATGCGTTTGAATAATGTTCTGACATAACTTGCTTTGCAGGCCACTGGATGATTGCTTTTATAGTGGAGGGTTCTGTTGGTATGAGTTGGTTTATGGTATACCCTTATGTGTAAGGTCCCATCAGGTTGGCGATTAACCAGCACATCCAAAAAGGCCAGGGAACCCTGATTCTCCTCCTCTGCTGTAAAATGGATATTTGGGTATACCAAATTCAGTGTGTCCACGAAGCTGGCCCTATCACGTCTCTTCTCTTAATGACCACAAATGTGTCATCAAATTTAGGTTGCTATTTGGTCATTACTTTAGGTTGCTACTTGGTCATTACTACGGTCTCAAGCCGTTGCAGGACCGCCTCCGCTACTATGCTCAAAATAGGTGACCCCATTGGCGTCCCTTCGATCTGTTCGTATATGGTTCCTTGAAAAGTAAAGTATGTTTTTAGGCATAATGTTATCAATTTTACCAAATCGTCGGGATGGAGGGAGTCTTGGTGCTGTCTTTGTGCCTCTTCATTAAGGCGATCCTTCAATACTGTGATCGCTAGATCTTGTGGGATGGAGGTGAAGAGTGAGGTGATGTCAAATGACAGCATCACTTCATCTTCCTCCACCCTTAGAGGTCTGATTTTTCTCAAGAAACTCCTCTGCCGATCTTACTGTAGTCTCTTTATCTACCAAATGACTGATCTGGCCACTCAGCCATTTGGCTAACTCAGAGGTTGGTGTGCCTTTGAATGAAACGATGGGGTGAAGGGGGACTCCTTTTTTGTGGACTTTTGGTAGGCCGTAGAATCTGGCCATAGCCGAATCCCCCAGGCGTATTCTCCTTAGGGTGTCTTCGTCCACCTTCCCATAGCATTTGAAGTTGTTAAGGAGTTTATTGATACAGTTTTTAAGTGTGGTCATGGGGTCTCTATTGATGACTTTGTACACTGTCGTATCACTGAGCAACGTCAGGGCTTTAACCATATATTATGCTCTATCCATAACCACCGTCGCCCTCCCATTATCTGCTGGTAGGATGACAATGGTATTGTCCTTCCTCAGTTGTTCTGAGGCCCCCCTTTCCTCTCTGGACAATATTTGACAGCGACTATGGCCCATCAATAGCCCCATGACCCGTTGTCTGATGGTATACAGTTGTGTGGAGGGCACTATTGGTTTGGCGACTGACTAGTAAGTCTAGGAAGGCCAGAGTACCATTGGCCGCCTTCTCCGCTGTAAACTGAATGTCAGGGAACACTGCATTTAATCTCTCCATAAAGGCAGCCTTGTCTGTCCGTTTGATGATAGTGAATGTGTCGTATCTAGCCCAAAATTCAGGGCGGTAATTGGATATCACCTTGGATTCCAGACACTGTAGGACCGCCTCAGCGATGACACCAGAGATGGGGGACCCCATTGGCGTGCTCTTAATTTGTTCATACATCGTGCCCTGTAATGTGAAGTGCGTTCTCAGGTATAGCCGCAGCCGTTGGATGACATCGTGTCTTAAGGGGGCCATGGTTTTGTGATCCCTCTAGCTGTAGTAAGTCTTTTATTGTTGAGACAGCTAGCCCTTGTGGGATGGATGTAAATAGTGATGTCACATCAAATGAAATCACTGCCTTGAGTCTTTGCAGGAACTCCTGTGACAATTTCACTGTAGTCGTGCTTCCCTCCACCAAATGCTGTAACCGTTGGCTTAGCCATTTGGCCAGGCCAAACATTGGCATGCCCTTGAATGCCACGATGGGTCTTAAAGGGATCCCGTCCTTATGTATCTTCGGCAGGCCGTAGAACCTCGCCATTGCCGAGTTCCTTGGTCCTATAACTCTCAAGTCTTCTTCACTAACTCTCCCCCATCCTTTAAGCTTTTCTATGATCTTATTAAGTTGGTTCTTTATGGACGTTGTGGGGTCTGTTTTGACCACTCTATATGCGCTAGTATCATCGAGTAGGGATCGGGCCTTGCTATTATATGTGGCCCTGTCCTTAACGACCGTGGCTCTGCCCTTATCAGCCGGTAGGAGTACGATAGAATTGCCCTTCCGTAGCTCCTCCAAGGCCTTTCTCTCCCTTGTTGGTAGAATGTGATGTCGTTGATGGCCCACGAGCAGTCCTGTGACTCGCTGTCTTATGGAGTTTCTTACCTCGTCGCTGGTGATTATGCGTTGTATCGCGCGTTCTACGGCTGCGATGAAGTCAATGGGTTGCGCATCCATCAGGTTAAGGCCCCATTGTAGAAGGCTAGTTTCCTCGTCAGTTAGGAATTATATATATATATAATTTCATCAGGAGAGGAAGCAATTAAAAGAGAGTCTACCAGCTTCATTACCAAATAAATCAAAATGATCCACTGTTTTTTTCCCCCAATAGGCTCACGGCAACAATTCATGCTTGGTCTTTATTTGGGCCTTTTCCTGAACAAAATAGGACTCTTTTTTTTCTTCATGGGTCTTTTCAAAATAAAGATGTGTGGATGCTGCGTTGCGAGACATTTTGCCCCGTCTTCCCAAGGCTGAAAGTTCAACTTAACAACGGTTCCAGACATTCTGGATGAGAGAAGATCTGCCAGGGAATCAATTAACAATTGTTATTTTTTAAAAAACAAAAAATGCACGATGTTTCTTTTTACAACTATGCATATCATTTACAAATGAATGAAATCAACTTGAGAGATTCCAAAATTAAATGAATCCATCTTAAAATGTTTACTTTAAAAAAAAAAAAGAATCACAGGCAGTCCTCAATTTATAACCGTTTCATTCAGTGACCGTTCAAAGTTACATCACTGAAAAAAAGGACTTATGACCGTTCTTCACACTTACGACCGATGCGGCATCCTCCGCGGTCACGTGATCAAAATCCAGACAACTGGCAACTGACTCACATTTATGACGGCAGTGTCCCCAGGATCACGTGATCCCCTTTTATGACCTTCTGAGAAGCAAAGTCAATGGGGAAAGCCAGATTCCACTCCATAACCATGTTACTCATTTAACAACTGCAGTGGTTCACTTGGCAAATGTGGTGAGAAAGGTCTTAACATGGGGCAGAAACTCACTTAAACGTTTTGCTTAGCAACATCTTTAGGCTCAATTGTGGTCGTAAGTGGAGGACGACCTGTGCTATTAATCTTGGGCTAGTCTAATGCATAATTTTTTTTAAAAAAAGATGAAGTGATAGGAGTGTTCTGGCTCCCCTAATTTCTCAGTGGCTTTTGAGGAGGATTATTCTTCTGGCCTGGCTTTGGGGGGGGGGGGTTGGAAGTGGGAGGCACTGCCAACCGCATCCGTCCAGACACTGTACATCTGTCAGAAATGGCATAGGGGGTCTCCTGCTTGGAGGGGTTGGACTAGATAATCAGTGGAATAACCTGCCTCCAGAAGCTGTGAATGCTCAACACTGGAAGTTTTAAGACAAGACTGGACAAGCATTTGTCTGAAATGGTATGGGGTTTCCTGCCTGAGCAGGGGATTGGACTAGATGACCTCCAAGGTCCCTTCCAATTCTATTATTATTATTATTATTATTATTATTATTATTATTATTATTATTATTATTACCATCATTCATCATCATCACACAGCCAGCCAGATGTTCCTCCAAGGTTCCTGCCAACTCTTCTGTTATTCTATTCTACAACCTGTCTATTCTATTATTCTATTCTACATTCCATTCTACAATATATTCTATTATTCTGTTCTATTCTACAATCTGTCTGTTCTATTCTATTATTCTATTCTACATTCCATTCTACAATATATTCTATTATTCTGTTCTATTCTACAATCTGTCTGTTCTATTCTATTATTCTATTCTACATTCCATTCTACAATATATTCTATTATTCTGTTCTATTCTACAATCTGTCTGTTCTATTCTATTATTCTATTCTACATTCCATTCTACAATATATTCTATTATTCTGTTCTATTCTACAATCTGTCTGTTCTATTCTATTATTCTATTCTAGAATGTCTATTCTATTCTTCTATATTCAATTCAATATACTATGTTATTCCATTATCCTATTCTACAGTCTATTTTATTCTATTCTTCTATTCTATTCTTCTATATTCTGTTCTATATACGATTCTATCCCATTATTCTATTCTACTCTGCAATCTGTCTGCTTTGTTCTATTATTCTATTGTCTGCCTATTCTATTATTCCATTTTATATTCTATTCATATATCCCTGACTCCATCAGAAGGCCTGGCGCTTTATAATAATGTCTGTAGCCTATTTTTATCCCCGGGTCCAACAACATTAACCCGGGGCCCATGAACTACAGCATTAATGTGGCAGCCGCAGGGCCGGTTCCCACCACAGAGCAGGCAAGAACCGAATTTGACATGGCTGCACTGGGAGGGATCATCCCCAGCAGAAAAGAGAGCAGAGCTGACTTTAACCTAGAACAGGGGGGTCAAACCCGATTTCATTGAGAGCCGCATCAGCATTGCGGTTGCCCTCGGGGGGGGGGGCGGCCTACTGGGTGGGCGTGGATGGAGTGGGTGTGGCCCACTGGGTGGGCGTGGCCAGTTCTACATTGTTCGCGTCAAGGGTGCTTGTGGGGGCCTGGGCAGGAGTAGGACAGATCTGAGGGTCTCTGGCAGAAGGGGGTGGAACCAGGGCAAGTGCCAAGGCATGGTCCATTTCTTCATTCCTCACAAAGGGTGACCCCTCCCCAGCATGCACCCAGGGGTGGGCCGACACGGCAGGGGCTGGTTCCTTGCTGTTTCCAGACGGCCTTGTGGAGCTAAGACTGAATGCGTTTCAGCATAGATGGCCACCACAAAATTGTACATTGGCTCCCGGCCGGACTGAGCCAGGGCCAAGGTGGGGGGGGCCGTTCCCTCACTGTTTCCAGGATGGCTTCACAGGCCACATGAAACCACTTTGTGGGCCGCATCTGGCCCCCGGCCCTTGTCTTTGACATGTCTGACCTAGAAGCTGGAGCTTAAGAGAGTAGAACTCCAGATTCTGAAATACATGGGAAATGGACTCATTAGCTTACAACAGTTCACTCAGTGGCCACTTGAAGTTAAAACAGCCCTGTAAAAAAGGCGACTTACGACCGTTTTTCACATTTATGACCGTTGCATCCCCCCCCCCGGGTCACATGATCAAAATTCAGAGGCTTGGCAAGTGAGTCATATTTTTTACGACGGTTGCTATGATCCCCTTTTGCGACTTTACGCCAAAATCAATGGGGGAAGCCCGATTTAACTCTACAACCGTGTCACTTAACAAGTGTGGCGAGAAAGGAAAGAAATGGTTTCATATTTCATGCATGATAAAAAATGTGAATTATGAAAACATTGCAATGGTGCATCCAAATGGAAAATCTGGCTATTCAGTTGGTTAATATTGAGCAAATTATAACTGATAAGAATTGTTTGAATATTAAGGGGAAATTAAGCTTAAGAACTATGAGAATAGACTATATGGTGAACTAATAAGGTGACTTTTAGAAAAATAACACAAGTTAAGAAAAAACGTCATACGTGGATGTTATTATTTGTACAAACGTGGAAAAGATGTTTACACTGAACCATTTATGCATTGAAAATATTAAGAATATTTGTTTAGGGTGGAAGGAAAATATTATTGGGAGAAGGGAAGATCAAAGAAATACACTATTAATTAATATACTGATTATGGAATTACAAAAGTTAATTATGATTGGCTGTTAATTAACTATTGGTTTTTTTTTTCAAAATATATGAATCAAGACAACACACTGTACTCCAGGAACTAAGGATTGTTATTGTAAAAAATCAGTAAAACATTTCTTAAAAAAAAAAAAAGGAAAAAAATGTGGCAAAATTCATTTAACAAATGTACCTGTACATGTTATCAAGTTAGTCTCGATTCCTGATAACTGCTTAGAAAAACCCCTGCAGTTTTCTAGGCCAGATTTTCAGAAGTGGTTTGCACTGCCTTCTTCCTAGGACCCAGAGGGACGGGCCAAAACTACCCAGCTGGATTTACAGTCGCCTAGTTCTGATTATCTAGCAACATATTAGCTTCCCTTGTTCCAGGCATTAGAAAGAGCATTCTCAGGAACAATTTCTGAATTATGGCGAATGAGATGTTTCAACAGTTCCACAATAATAATAAAAACTTGGAAGAGACCTTGGAGGTCATCTACTCCAACCCCCTGCTCAGGAAACCCTATACCATTTCAGACAAATGGCTGTCCAGTCTCTTCTTAAAAACTTCCAGTGTTGGAGCATTCACAACTTCTGGTGGCAAGTCGTTCCACTGGTTAATTGTTCTCATTGTTGGGAAATCCCCCCTTATTTCTAGGTTGCTTCTCTCCTGGATTAGTTTCTTCTTGTCCAGCCTTCTGGCGCTTTGGAGAATAGATTGACTCCCTCTTCTCTGGGGCAGCCCCTGAGATATTGGAACACTGCTATCATGTCACCCCTCGTCCTTCTCTTCATTAAACTAGATGTATCCAATTCCATTGGATCAAACATCAAAACTGACCCCTGAATGTTATAATAATGCAGGAGATTATTCCAAAGCAAAGCTTTGTTTCCTTGCGACTCACCTGTGCAAAGATTAAAAGGGAGCCATTTAGCTGTGTGGTGAGCACGATGTCCACGATCTCAATCCAAAATCTTCTACAAAAAAAAAAGGAAAAATTCAGTTTCCTTTAGAGAAAAAGACAGTAGGGAAAAGGTAAGGAAGCATTCTTCCCTTCACTGATGCTTGTCCCTTCTTTTGTCAAAAGGTCTTCCCTTTTATACTCAGCCTCTTAAAGGGATACAGGCCCTGCTTGCTCTTAAAAAGACACAGACCCTGCTGAGTCATTCCTAACATTGCATCATTCATCTCACATTAAACAAGCTGGTTAGCTTCTAACTCAGGCATGTCAAACTGCCGGCCGCAAGCTGGATGCATCACAGTGAAATCGCACCCACCCCTTGCCGGCAATGGGGAAAAAGTCGCGATACGTCAGTACTTTTTTCCTTGTCTGTATGGTGCCAGACATGCAGAGGAACAGAAGGGGGGGGGGAATACAAGTGTCTGCAGAAAAACTATCCCCAGAACCACAAGGAATTCCGAGGCCCATGCACTACAGATTATTATTTTGGCAGCTGTTTGGACCAATGCCCACCACAAAAAGATGGGCAATGAATTTGACACAACTGCAGAGACTTCCCCCGGAACAAATTTACTCACAGCTAAAGAAGCAGTGAGTAAAATCCCCTCGTTATAGTTGCCTTACCTCTCTGCATTGGTCCCATATCATTGTGTTCTCTTCATCTTCAGTCTCTGCCCCAAACAGCTCTGGAGACAACGCCTGGTCAGGAACTTGCTCTGGTCTCACTTTAAAATGTTAGAAGATAAGCATTTAAAAATTAGTATCCTATGTGAAGAAAACAATTCTGTGGCAGAAACGCTGTGGGCAGGATTAGGGTTATCCTGAATCTATGTCTCTCTATATATATCTATGCCTCCATCTGTCTGCCTATCTCTGTGTCTCTTATTTATACAACTTACAGAACTAAGGAGAAACTTCCTGACAGTTAGAACAATTAACCCGTGGAACAACCTGCCTCCAGAAGTGGTGAATGCTCCAACACTGGAAGTTTTTAAGAAGAGACTGGTCAGCCATTTGTCTGAAATGGTATAGGGTTTCCTGCCTGAGTAGGGGGTTGGACTAGAAGACCTTCCAACTGTGCTATTCTATTCTGTTCTATTCTATTCTAATAACCCTATTATTATTAATAATAATAATAATAATTAATTATTATTAATTATATTATATAATTTTTGGTAAAATTTTTATTACTTTTTTTTATACAATTCAGTAGTACTTATTCAACAATGTGTTGTCTGAGTTTATCATTTACTAGTATAAGTTTAATCCCTCATCCTTTATTCTTTTCTCCAGCCATTGATAAAACAAGTCCCAAGTCTGATAGTATTCTGTTTCTTCTTTTTCTTTCAACCTCATAGAAAGTCTGTCCATTTCTGCACATTCTAATATTTATTCTCTCTCCCCCTCGGTCTGTATCTATGTTTCTATCTCTCTCTATTTATCTATCTCTGCGTTTATCTATTATAAATATCTATATAGTTTATATTTATAAATTAAATGTAAATTATAATTTATAAATATCTATTACATTTCCCTCTCTCTTTCTCTCTCTCTCTCACACACACACAGAGAAGATTGAGAGGGACAGGACAGCTGTGTTCAAATCTCTGAATTCAAATCACAGCATCGATGCTTTGAAACAGGGGCCTTCAAACTTGGCCCTTTTATGACTTGTGGACTTCAACTCCCAGAATTCCTCACCCAGCGTGCCTTGACCAAGGCTGAGAAGCCAGTGCGAGGTGGCCCGTTTCCTAGGCCAGGGGCCTTCAAACTTGGCCACATGAAGACTTGCGGACTTCAACTCCCAGAATTCCTCAGCCAGGCACACTGGCTGAGGAATTCTGGGAGTTGAAGTTCACAAGTCATAAAAGGGCCACGTTTGGAGACCCCTGATCTAGGGCTTCCTCTTGCTCTCCTTCCTCCTGTGATGAGAACTTGCCTATTGAGAGCATAATTCAGACATCTGGCCAGGGGTAGGCAGCCTTGGCTCTTTTATGACTGGTGGACTTCAACTCCCAGAATTCCTGAGCCAGCCATGCTGAGGGGAAAGGGAGAGGTTTCCAAGCTGAGCCAGGCTGGCTCAGGAATTCTGGGAGTTGAAGTCCACGGGTCATGAGGGGGCCATAGTTCCCCCATGCTGGCTCAGGAATTCTAGGAGTTGAAGTCCACCAGTCATGAGGGGGCCATAGTTCCCCCATGCTTGCTCAGGAATTCTGGGAGTTGAAGTCCACCAGTCATAAAGCAGCCTAGGCCAGAGGTAGGCAACCTTGGCTCTTTTATGACTCGAGGACTTCAACTCCCAGAATTCCTGAGCCAGCCATGCTGAGGGGGAAGGGAGAGGTTTCCAAGCTGAGCCAGGCTGACTCAGGAATTCTGGGAGTTGAAGTCCACGAGTCATGAGGGGGCCATAGTTCCCCCATGCTGGCTGAGGAATTCTGGAAGTTGAAGTCCACGAGTCTTCAAGTTGCCATGATTGAGGACCCCTGGCCTAGGCCGAATTGCCCGCAGACTTCATCCTGGCCCTCCATCAGGGCCAACGGCAAAAAATTCTGGGAGATGAAGTCCACCCCCCACCCCCACCTCCGGCGTGAGAGACCCTGCCGCGGAGGCGACCCCGACCCAACCGGCAGCCCTGCCCTTACCGGGCCTTCCTCTGCCTGTTCCCGCGGCCAATATATCTTTAAAGCCTCGCCCTTCGCTCCTCCGCCGGGCTCTTCACCTCCCTCGGTCGCCATGCTGCTCCGCCGGCCACGTTCTCCTGGTGTTCGGAAGAGGCGGAAGCGTTCGTGACGTCATTTCCTCCTCCGCCACCGGCGGGAATCGCTTCGCTTTCTCACTTGGCCGATGAAAGGAGAAGCGGCCGGAAATGCCTTGGACGCCATCTTTGTTGAAGGCACGAGGTAGCCTTCGGTTTCAGACTGCCCGAGGAAAGGTATGCTGCTCCGCCGGCCATGCTCTGTTTCGTGATCAAAAGAGCCCGAAGCTCTCATGACGTCATTTCCGCCTCCGCCAAACTTTCGGTTTCTCACTTGGCGGGATGAAGGGGGAAGCGGCCGGAAATACCTTGGACGCCATCTTGGTTAAAGGCACGATAGCCTTCGTTTTACGACGACTTACGCTTGTTTCCTGGGGGAAAAAAAGGCAGGAGGGGGGTCGTAAAAGCGGAATTCTCCTTTTCTCTCTTGTTCTCTCACCTGAAAGAGATTCTGCTCTGCTGAGGATGACAAGTTGCCTCAATATTAATCAATATGGGGAAGATACTTGCGAATCTTCTATTTTCGTTATCTCTATGGTCTTTTCCAGAGAAGGAGCTCTTGATGGAACATAATTTGATTTTCCATCCATGAAAGGAAAACGGCACTGGACACATTTCTTGACTCCAAATGGGTAGAAAAGTGCATTTCAAAATGCAGAAAACATAATGAATTTTGTTTATTAAAGTTATGGCAAAATATGTGTAGTCCTCAACTTACGACTGCAATGGAGCCCAAAATTTCCATTGCTGAGCAACGGTCGTTAAGTGAGTCATGACTCATTTTACCACCTTTTTTTGGCCAAAGTTTTGAAGCGAATCACTGCAAATACAGACAAGGAGAAAAATACAGAATCAAGCGGTTGTTAAAACGAATCTGGCTTCCCCCGTTGAATCTGCTTGTCGGAAGCTGGCTGGGAAGGTTACAAAAGTTGACCGTGTGACAGTGCGACGGTCATAAATACATGCCAGTTGCCAAGCACCCAAATTCTGATCATGAGGATGCTGTGACAGTCCTGTGAAAACCAGGCACGGGTCACACTTTCTGGTGATGGAACGGTCCTAAACAAAAGATGGTTAAGTACAGCATGATAGTGCTGAATGAATGATAAGTTATCCCAAAGGTGCTTTTTCAGGAAGCAACTGAACTGTTTTTCCTTTGAAGATGTTTCGCTTCTCATCCCAGAAGCTTCTTCAGGTTCTGACTGGATGGTGGGGAAGGGAAGGATTTATACTCCTTGCAGACAGCCAGTCATTTGCCTCCTTTTACAGTCCTTGAGGCCATTTGGAGGTTCACCTGTGTCCTCAGGATCACCTGAGTGGTGCAAATGGGTGTGGAACTTCTGGGCTGCAAATGTTTTCTGCCCTGGGTCCCTTCATAACTGAAGATGGGCACAGGATGATGGGGATGAATCTGTGTTGTCTGCATCTCCAACTGGAGCGCAAAGGGTTCCTGCAGTCTGCAATGTTTTCTGGAAATCCGTTCACGCTCCCGCACCGTTCTGAAACTGATTTCCAGAAAACACTGCAGACTACAGGAAGCATTTGCGCTCCACTTTGAGATGCAGACAACACAGACACAGTGAAGGGACCCAGAGCTGGTCATTTGCATTCTTTTAGAGTCATTGAGGCCACCTGGAGGTTTATCTGTGTCATTCTTCTACAACAGTCCTTAGAGCAGTTACAAGAAGGCTCCACACCCATTTGTACCGCTCAGGTGGTCCTAAGGACACAGATAAACCTCCAGATGGCCTCAACGACCATCTAAAACAATGCAAATGAGCAGCAAGTATAAATCCTCAACCATCCAGTCAGAGCTGAAGAAGCTTCTGGGACGAGAAGCAAGACATCTTCAAAGGAAAAACAAGACAGTCCAACTGCCTCCTGAAAAAGCACCTTTGGGAATTCTTAATTACCCGATTTTACACCCTTTCCTGCCACAGTGGTTAAATGAATCATTGCAGTTGTTAAATCAGTTGCATGGTTAAGTGAATCCTCATGGACTTTGCTGATCATAGTCGCAAAAGGGAATCACACAATCCTGGGACACTGCAACTGTCATAAATACGAGTCAGTTGCCAAGCATCTGAATTTTGATCACGTGACCACAGGGGACGCTGCCATGGTCGTGAGGAAAAACAGCCATAAGTATTTTTTTTTTCAGTGCAGTTATAACTTTGAACGATCATAAATGAACTGTTGTAACTTGAGGACTTCCTGTATTATCTTTTCCCAAATGTGTAGTAGTTAAGTAAAAGTACCCGACTCATCAACCAGCAAGGAAAGACATCAAAAACCAGTTTTAAAGGCCTAGAACAGAGTTCTTCAAACTTTTGTGACTCGTGGACTTCAACTCCCAGAATTCCTCAGCCATCCTCCATTTTGTTAGATTTAAGACAGGGGTCTTTAAACTCGACACTTTTATGACTCGTGGACTTCAACTTCCAGAATTCCTCAGCCATCCTCCATTTTGTTAGATTTGAGACAGGGGTCTTCAAACTCGGCCTTTTTATGACTCGTGGACTTCAACTCCCAGAATTCCTCAGCCATCCTCCATTTTGTTAGATTTAAGACAGGGGTCTTTAAACTCGACCCTTTTATGACTCGTGGACTTCAACTTCCAGAATTCCTCAGCCATCCTCCATTTTGTTAGATTTGAGACAGGGGTCTTCAAACTCGGCCTTTTTATGACTCGTGGACTTCAACTCCCAGAATTTCTCCGCCAGGCACGCTGGCTGAGGAATTCTGGAAGTTGAAGTCCACAAATCATAAAAAGGCCGAGTTTGAAGTCCCCTGGCCCCAAAGTTAAAATCTATCCCACTGCTGCTTTTATTTAGGAGTATGAACCCGCCAGGCTTTTGTTTCAATTATTTTATTTTTAAAAAAATTAAAGACCTCCATGGCACAACTTCTCAGCACAATTAAGGGTTAGTTTCAACAATGACACTACAATTCTGTTCAGGTCAATCCAAAGAGAAAGAGAAGGAAAAAAAAAAGCCCAATCTAAATTTCAACAAAATAATAATAAAAAAGATCACTTCAAACAAGATCTTTAAAAAAAAAAATCAAATTTGCAAATAGGACTATTTATACTGCCGTTACTTTTTCTTTTTTTCTCCTTTTCCTGCCATCTCACACAATGCCAGCTCCCCCCCCTCCCGAGAAGAGGGGGAAAAGCATAATATCCCCAGGAAGTGCTGAGAAATTTTTTAAAAAAAGTGTTCTGATACAACGTATACAGATGAGGTAATTTACAACACAGACGTTACAATCTGCAGGTTTTGGGCAGCAAGGCCAGGATAAGCACCGGGAAGAAAGTTTAGATGCATGCTTCTCAATTCCTCCCCTTTAAGATGTGTGGACTTCAACTCCCAGAATGCACTTCCTGCCCGGCATTCTGGGAGTTGAAGTCCACGCATTTTTAAAGGGGAAGGAATCAAAGAAACACTGGTTTACATCACTCCCTCAACCAAATATTTCCGGTCTTGGGTTAGCTTTTTGATGGATACCGCTCCCCCTGGTGATCCTCCAAATCCTTATCGCCTCGCACCCAGCACCCTCGACTCCTGGGAAGCCCAAGATGAATCCCTTCTTGCAAAATTCAAAGATCAAAACAAGAAAGCAAAAGGGCCAAGTCCCCGGAGGAGCTGTCCTAGTTCAAATCTAGGCGCGCCTATGCTGCCTTTCCCAATTTCTCACAGGCGCCACGGTATCCACCGCGGGGAAATCTGGCTGGCGCCCATCCGGAAGTCTTTTCTCATCAGCCAAGGAGAGAGAATGCAGGGTCCCGTGCTATCGTTTGATGCTCCGGCACCCGGGGTCTCATCCTGCCCCCGACGAACACAAAAATGCCTCAACGAAGTCCCATTCGTCATCTTCAGGCTGGTGTTTTCGGCTTCATGCTTCTAGAAGCACGAAGCCGAAAACACCAGCCTGAAGATGACAAATGGGATTTCGTCGAAACGTCACCAAGACACTTCCAATTTGACGCGGAAACACCCGCGAAAACCTCAGAAAACATATATATATATGATGAAATTCCAGGGGTTTTGAGGCCTCCCCAAGGCAATTAACAGGCCTCTCCTAACAGTGTCCCAATGGTGATATCCTATAGGATGGGCTGTTCCAGCTATGGACCCTGGAGATTTGGAAAGGGGGGGGGAGTGGTCTTCTATCCTGCCCTTTATTGCTGCCACCCTAACATCTCAGTGCGACAGAAGGAAAGCACAGGGTCCCCCCAAAACTCAAAATCCACTGATATTTTGGCTTGTGAATATGCTCCTTGTAAGGCTTCTGAGCAGGGTGACAGCCAGCGAATCCCGGCAAGGTGCCGAAAGAAGAATTGGGAAATCTCGGGGTCATACACAGCCACAGCCCTACCTCTGGGTCCGAAGCCCCAATCCCGGGGTTAAGAGGCTGTGCGTCATGTCAAACATTGGATACTGGCCGAGGGAGAGCCTCTGCGCACAGGCCAACTTTAAACCTAACCTTTGATAAATTAAAAAACAAAACAAAAAATAGTTTATTTACAGCCAGGAATTCCGAGGTCGGGTATTTCAGCCTAGGAAGAGCGAGACCCATTTTACACACGGAGTCTTCGGTGGGGCGTGTTGTCGACAAGACACACAGCCCCAAAAGGGAGGACACGGTCCTCCGCCAGGACGCCGTTGGTCTGTTTTTGTGTTTTTTCACACCCTTTTTGGGGGGGGGAAGTCACAGACTGCTTGCAACTCTCCCACCAGCTCCCTTGAAGTAACACGCAGGCACACACAGCGGTCTTTCTCGCCATATGGCACATGGAGAGGGGAAAAAAAGAGGAGGGCAGGTGAGCTGGACAAGCGAGCGTCCCACCTCAGCTCATTGTTTCCCAAGATCTAACCTGTTCAAAGTTTGAGATGTTTTTTTAAAAAAACAAAAACAAAAGAAAGGAAAAACAGGTGAAAAATTATGTTCCAGGATTCCAGAAGGCGTTACGGGGAGAGCTTTTGCAATGGGGCCAGATATCTTTTGAAGAAGATACGGATCGGGAATGGCGAGGCCTGGAGGCTTTACGTTGAGAAGACAACCCAATAGGAATCTGACTGTTGTGACTTTTTCCCGCAACCGGGTTCGTTCTGCGCCGCTGCAGAAGATGCTGACGTGGCCTTCCAGAAGCCCGGCATCCCCCTCTTGCTGGCTTCCCGAGGCCGGAATTCAACAGGGGTGGGAGGGTTGTGATGGCGACACGACGTTTCCCCTGCGTTGGGGAAGGGGTGGGGTGTTTGGGGACAACGGTTGAGTCGTCAGGACGAGAGAAACCAAGATCGGGAAGAACCGGCGTGCTCGCTTTGCGAGTCTTTCGAGGACTTGGCGACGGTGAGCAGGACAGACGAGACACAGTCCGTGGAACGCTCGCCGGGTGGATTTTGGCCAAGGGGTTCCTCTTGAGTTACAAAAAGTTTAAGTAAAAAAAAAAAGGCAGGCAGGCTGGGGGGGGGGAGAATTCGGCATGAGAAGATCCATCCATATCTATATATATCCAGGGAAAGAGAGAGATATACATATGGATGACGTGACGGAAGGACGATCAATCCACAAGCAACGGTTCAGCCAAGGCTCCTCCTGTCTCTCTCTTACCGCCCCCCCCAAACGTCGGCTACAAGTGACTGTGGTGGGGGGGCGGATGGAGGAGGACCCTCAGCCCTAATGGTGGCTTCAGTCCGGCATCTGGGAGACGGGGATTCTTTTATTGCTGAGCCCCTGCGGCAGCAGGTACCGGCATGCCCAATGGGTTGGCCGCGGCAATCACTGGGGAGCCGGCAAGAGGTCCGAGGGGGGAAGACGTCGCCACTGAAGAAATCCCTGCGGGGGAGGGGGAAGAAAAGAAAATTAGGGACCCAGAGAGAGTAATTTTGCCCCCCCCCCAAATAAGACCCAACTAGGTAACATCAGCGCTAGAAGGGAGTGGGGTTTACAGGGAGGAGGGTGTCAGGAACCCCTTCAATGCTTATTTTTGGGGGTCTGCCATTCTGTGGGGGGAGGGATTTTGCTCTACTGGGAGGGGGGTCACAGATGTTCTCTCTCTTAACTATGATGTATCCCTAACTTTGTTCTAAGATGTACCCCTTTGGGTGTAAAGAGGGGGGAAGAAGGTGCAAGGGGGGCATCTGCCTTATCATCTCCGCTACGTTGTGAAAACTGATGCAACGCCTGGGAACCGTCCCTTATCAGCTCCGGTTCCCATAATAACTTCGCACCTGTGGGTTGGCTGGAAATGAACCGGACAGTTGGACTCTGGGTGGTGATGGGTTTGTGAAGGGAAGTTTTATTGTTAACGATTTACCCGGGAATTCTTTAGCTCATGCTTTGTTTTGCTGCTTTCACTGTCTCCCAATAAAAGTTCCTGCCAGTTTCAAGAGTTCTGCTTTCTTGGGAACACTAGCTGAGGGAGGAGGAGGAGGAGGACTGTGGGGTCCATATTTATTTATTTATTTATGAGACTTATATACCGCTTTAAGTGCAAGCACTCTCTAAGCGGTGTACACCAGTAAGCAATGTGTATATATATATTTACATTGCCCCCAACAATCTGGGTCCTCATTTTACCTACCCCGAAAGGATGGAAGGCTGAGTCAACCTTGAGCCGGTGAGATTTGAACCGCTGACCTGCTGAACACAGTCAGCTAAAGTGGCCTGCAGTACTGCACTCTAACTGCTGCGCCACCTCGGCTCATTGATATTGATCTCTGAGCTGGCTGTTTTCTTGCAGATGTTTCATGACCTGACTAGGTAACATCATCAATGCTAGAAGGGAGTCAGTGCAGTTTGTGGAGAGGAGGAGGAGGAGGAGGAGGAGGAGGAGGAGGAGGAGGAGGACGACGACTGTGGGGTCCATACTGATCTCTGAGCTGGCTGTTTTCTGGCAGTCATTTCATGACCTAACTAGGTAACATCATCAATGCTAGAAGGGAGTCAGTGCAGTTTGTGGAGAGGAGGAGGAGGAGGACGACTGTGGGGTCCCTGGTGCTCTCCGAGCTTGGTTGTTTTCTTGCAGATGTTTCATGACCCAACCAGGCAACATCATCAGTATTAGAAGGGAGGAGGAGGAGGAGGAGGAATGTTGGGTCCTTGGTGTCCTCTGACCTTGGTGGTTTCCTTGCAGACATTTCATGACCCAACTAGGTAACATCATCAGCACTAGAAAGGAGTTGGGGTTGTTTATATGCAGTGTCTTGCCCCGTCAGGGAATCCAAGCAGCGGAACAGAATGGCTTATGGGAGAAGCAGCCCCGTTTCCTATTCCAGCACCCCGGACGGACCCACCTGACAGCATCCCAGCACTGCTCACAGGCGTGCTGCTCCCTGGCAGGCTGGCCGAGTTCATCCGAGCCTGGTCCTTCACGATCGGGTCTGGAAAGACAAGGAAGAAGAGGATGAGCCCCTGCATGAACTACTCGGAGCCACGGGAAGGAAAAACATACGATGACCGCCACGGTGTCTGCTCGTTATGCTTGTCGGCCCTGACAGTCATGGTCTTTTGTTGTTGTTGTTGTTCTGGCGGTCGTTAAAGCAAATGCCATAGTCATTAAGCGAATCCATGGTTCCCTTGGCTGCCGTTTTGCCAGAAATGGGAAGGACAGGGTTTTTTTTCACAAAAACGGTCGTAAAACGTAATCGCCTAAATGTAGGATGCTGCAAACGGACGTCAACATGTCAAGAGTTGATAAATGCCCGAAATTTGGTCATGTGACCAGAGGGGGAAGGGGAGGGGCTGACTGTCAAAACTTTGGAAGCCCAAAATAGTTCCATCGGAACTTTGAACACTTGCTAAGTAACCCGTCGTTAAGTCAAGAACTGATCTGTGTCAAGGTAATAATTGAACAGCTAGCCAGCTTATGTAATGGGAGATGTATGATGTAATGATGAGAATGACTCAGCAGGGTCTGTGCCTCTTTAACAGCCTTTGTATAAAGGGGAAAGCTCTGCTGATGCATTTTCTCCCATTTCCTGCTGTGACTGGTGTGTTGAATCCTGCTGTATTAGCACATGTATGTATATTGTTCCTGATTTATAATATTGTAGATAGTGTAAGATAAACCACTATTTAATATGACCACTGTTTACAGTGTTTACTCCCGGGTTATCTCGCGCAATAAGACTGTGCATGCTCTGACAATCTGTTTGCACAAACAAACATCCCCGTTGGAGGGAGTAGCTTCCAAGTCTTACTGTTTATGGAGAATCTCAGTCATCCCGGTCCTGGTTGTCCCTAAGGTGCTTTTTCAGGAGGCAACTGGACCTTCTCATTTTTTTCCTTTGAAGATGTTTTACTTCTCATCCAAGAAGCTTCTTCAGCTCTGGCTGGATGGTGGCGGAATGGAAGGATTTATACTCCTTGCAGACAGTTGGTCATTTGCTTTCTTTTAGAGAGTCGTTGAGGCCACTTGGAGGTTCACCTGTGTCACCTGAATAGTACAAATGGGTATGGAGCAGGGGTCATCAAACTTGGCCCGTTTATGACTTGTGGACTTCAACTCCCAGAATTCCTCAGCTGAGGAATTCTGGGAGTTAAAGTCCACAAGTCATAAACGGGCCAAATCTGAAGACCCCCTGGTGTGGAGCCTTCTTGGGCAGAAAACATCCTGCAGCCAAGAAGGCTCCACGCCCATTTGCACTACTCAAGCGACCCTGAGGACACAGATAAACACAGATTAACCTCCAAGTGGCCTCAACGACTCTCTGAAAGAAGGCATATGACCAGCTGTCTGCAAGGAGTATAAATCCTTCCATTTCTCCACCATCCAGTCATAGCTGAAGAAACTTCTGGGATGAAAAGCAAAACGTCTTCAGAGGAAAAGCAGCTTTTGGACTTCCATTATCTCACCTTCCCTCAGCTGCAAAAGCCCTAAGATTGGGTGTGCATGTGTGGCCTGGGTAAACGTTAATGGGAAAGACATTCTACCTGCTTAGTCAGCAACAGCAGGCACACGGATTAAAGATCTATAGGGAGTCCTTGGCATACGCCCACAAGGGAGCCCCAAATTTCTGTCGTTAAGTGAAACCTTTGCTCAGTAAGTTTTGCCCCCATTTTACAACCTTTCTTGCCCCAGCTGTTAAACGAATTATGGCAGTTGGTAAGTTCAGTATCCCAAGTTACCAAATCTGGCTTCCCCCATCAACCCCGCCTGTCAGAAAGTCGCAAAAGGGGATTGCGTGAGCTTGGGACACAGCAGCAACATCAAGATGAACCAGCTGCCCAGAATCTGAATTTTGATCAGGTCACTCTAAAGCGGGGAGTATTCTGGCCCGTATAGCTCTATGTAACCTCGTATAGCTCTATGTAACCCTAACTAGAGAGCATGTATCAATATGTTAGAATATCTGGCATTTATTGAGTTAAGTGCTGTTTCCTTAAGAGATGGATTATGGGAAATGCAGTTTAGCTAGTCAGTCATCTCATGTTAACAGGTCAGTAGTAGGAGGAGCCTCTGAGCTCTTCTCAGGACATACTGGCTACGTGCCCAGTTTGGAATGCCTTTGTTCATCCAGCCTCATGTCTCCTAGCCACACGGCTTGGAGATCCCATGCCAACATGTGATGCTTATGCAGAAGAAGAGGGGAAAATTCAATATCAATTTACTATCCTGTCCTAGATAGAACAGACTGCTTTCCTTCCAATCCAAGACAGATAGATAACTCAGAAGAACAAACAGAAGATATTGCTTTATTCTGGGAATCCTAAACAATGACTTACAGTTATGTAGAGATACGTCCAAAAGTATATTTTGCAATATTGGGTTCATTCCACAGGTAAATTGTATTGAATTTTCCCCCCTTTTTCTGCATAAGCATTGTTTTAACTTTGAAAGGCCACCAAATGAACTGTTGTAAGTCAAGGACTACCTGTGTTTAGTGCAGCTTTCCAGAACCCTCCAAACAACGTGGGACTACAAAAGCCAAGATCCTTATCCAGCCCACCAACATTAAATCTGATCCTGCAGTCTAGCACATTTAGAAGGCCCTACATTCTTATGTTTCCCCACCTTGGCAATATTAAGATAGCTGGACTTCAACTCCCAGAATTCCCCAGCCAGCTCAGCAACTGTAAGATGGGTGGACTTTTAACTCCCAGAATCCCCCAGCCAACATTAGCTGGCTGGGGAATTCTGAGAGGTGAAGTCCACCCATCTTAAAGGGGCCCAGCTCTAACAACGCTGTCCTTATACAAAGCTTTATTTTTTTTTCCTTATCTCAGCTATCAACTCCAGGTCTGATTCCGTATTTGGCAGTACTTGGCCAACATCAACTTGTCCTCAGAAAAGGACGCAACCCTGTCACTCTGAAGAACTAATTAAGTCGGTTAGTGCAGCATCTAGGATCCTGTTCTCCAGGGTTACTCCGAAAAGCAGATCAAGTCATCATTTCCCGCCAGGTATTTCGTCCGGCAAAGGGACGCTTGACCGGGCTTCTCGAAAGCCGGACTCACAGAAGTAAGGATGCTCCATGGCTTCTCTCGCCGTCAGTCGGGACTGGTGATCGTATCGCAGCAATTTGTCCAGGAAATCTAAGGCTTCGGGGCTGACCAAGTGCTGATTCTCACTGTGGACGAAACGTTCCCATCGCTTCCGCGAGTGCCTGCGGGACAGGGAAGAAGCGCAATCAGGGCGGCGGCCTTTGACCTGTCCCTGGCAGCTGCGTCAGGTTGTTCTAAACTGCTTTTAAGAAAATGTCTAGGGCTCCCCAATTCAAGGTTAGGGGGTCCCTTGGTGCTCTCTGAGCTTGCTGGTTTTCTTGCAGACGTTTCATGACCTGACTAGGGAACGTCATCAGTGCTAGAAGGGAGTGGGGTTTATGGAGAGGAGGAGGAGGAGGAGGGAGAGAGAGAGGACTGAGGGGTCCTTGGTGCTCTCTGAGCTTGCTTGTTTTCTTGCAGATATTTCATTACCCAACCAGGGAACATCATCAGTGTTATAAGGGAGTGGGGTTTATGGAGAGAGGAAGAGGAGGAGGAAGAGGAGGAAGAAGAGAGGACTGAGGGGTCCTTGGTTCTCTCTGAGCTTGTTTTCTCATCAGTGCTAGAAGGGAGTAAGGTTTGTGGAGGGGAAGAGGAGGGGGGAGGAGAGGGAGTGTGGGGTCCTTGGTGTTCTGAGCTTGTTCTCTTGCAGACCTGCATTACCCAAGCTCAGTATCATCGGTGCTATAAGGGAGTAAGGCTTATTGGGGGGGGGAGGAGGAGGAAGGGGAGGAGGAGGATTACTGTGGGGTCCTTGGTGCTCTCTGTGCTAGCTTGTTTTCTTGCAGCCGTTTCATGACCCTAACTTGGTAACATCATCAGTGCTAGAAGGGAGTGAGAGCAAACCCCCATTTCCTTCTGGCACTGATGATGTTATCTAGTTTGGTAATGAAACAAAATCACCAAGCTCAGAGAACACCAAGGAGAGTCCTCCTCCTCCTCTTTCTCCTCCTTTCTCCTCCACAAACCCCACTCCCTTCTAACATTGATGTTGTTCCCAATTTGGGTTATGAAATGTCTGCAAGAAAACAAGCAAGGCAAGGACCCCTCCTCATTTCAACCCTCAGTTGCAAATATTCTCCTTTATTGGTATCACTCAAGGTCATTCTGGGGAAGCTTACAAAAATACCCTCCCCCATAGAAATCAACACACACACACACACCAATCAAACCAGCCACCTGATGACCTCTGTATCCCCCCTAGCATCCCCCAGGCTCGTTGGCAAAACCTGCTCTTCAGTTTCCCAAAGATAATTTCCCAAAAGGCAACTCTCACCTGCCAGCCAAATCAGGATAAGTCTAATGATTTATTGCAAGCTTAAGTTTCCTACAAGAATCTGAGCTACTAATGGACAAGAGAAATGAGCGGGAACAAGATCTCTTGTGGGGGCGCAGGGACTCGTACCCCCCTCCCCTGGGCTCAGCCGGATTATCTCCTACAGCAGGGGTCGGCAACTTTAAACACTCAAAGAGCCACTTAGACTCATTTCCCACAGAAAACACTGGGAGGGGGCTTGAGTGAAGAGTTTAATTAAAAAGAAATAGAGGCTGCTGTGCATGAGTTCTCTCCTTTTTCCTCTCCCTCTCCTTCCCTCCCTCCCTCTCTCTTCCTCCCCCCCCTCTTTCCCCCTCTCTCCGATCAATTGACACACATTCTTATTGGGCTGGCTCTCTCCTGCCCTTGGTATGCCAGTCCTCTTCCCCCACTCAGTGTGTGTGTGAGAGAGAGAGGGGGGGGGGAGAGGGAGATGCTGCCTTCTGCTGCTTCCTGCTGAGACACAGCAAGGCAGGAGCCCCGCCCAATAAGCTTATCAGCTTGTCGGAGAACAACATGAGGCCACTCTCTTTTTTACACACACACACACACACACACACACACACACAGAGAGAGAGAGAGAGAGAGAGAGAGAGAGAGGAAGCGCAAGTGCCTCTCTCTGTCTCTCTGCAAATGACCGGGAATCGCAGAAGGCTGAAAGAGTCACATGCAGCTCTGGAGCCACAGGTTGCCAACCCATGTCCTACAGCAACTGGGCTCCCTTGATTTTCCATTCCTCTGCCTTCCTAAAACACACACACACATACACACACAGATGAACACCATTTGTGGAATGTGGGCTGCCCTCCATATCTGGCTCTTGATCCCTTCCATCCTACCTGCCCAGGATGTCGTTGAAACGGGGGTCGAGCTCAATGTTGTATTTGTCAATGTAGTCGTAAAGGTCTTCTGTTCCCAACACTTTGGCTATTCTCACCAACTGCAGACAGACAACGGGAGACAGAGGGTGGGGTGTAATGATAAAAAAAAAAATTAATAGATAATCCTCGATTTAACAACCATTTGTTTCGTGACCGTTTGAGGCTCCAGTGGCATTGAAAAAAGTGACTTATGACTGTTTCCCCATACTTATGACCACTGCGGCATCTCCATGATCATGTGATCAAAATTCAGATGCTTGGCTACTGGCTCATATTTACAATGGTCAGTGTCCCAGGATCATGTGATTCCCTTTTGCGACCTTCTGACAAGCCAATAGGGAAGCCAGATTCACTTAACAACCGTGTTACTACCTTAACAACTGTACTGATTCACTTAACAACCGTGTTACTACCTTAACGACTGCAGTGATTCACCTAACAACCGTGTTACTATCTTAACTGCTGTGATTCACTTAACAACTGTGTTACTAACTTAACTGCAGTGATTCACTTAACAACCGTTACTAAGTTAACTGCGATGATTCACTTAACAACTGTTTTACTAACTTAACTGCAATGATTCATCTCTTGACACTGAAGTTCTTTGCAAACAGTTGCCTCCAGCAACCAGCCCTGCCCACACATTCCCTTTTTGTTACGCAACCCCCAAGCCTTGGCTTCTCACTGCTTTCTCCTCTTTCCCTGGAGTCGCCCCATTGCCTCCCTCTATCCTACTCGTGTGACCTATCTACGTTTACGAGCGTCTCCGAGGTCTTCCAGCTGTGCTTCCTCCCAGTCCCAGCACAGCTGGCTTCCCAGCACAACTGGCTCTCAGCTTGATCATAAATGGAGGGACCAGCCTCTTCATTAGTTTGATGGCTCTCCAGGCCCCTCCTCCTCCTCTGATTCCCCAGGCCTCAACTACCCGGATCACAGGCTGCCACGGAACCACAACAGGTGCGATGCAGCCTCGTGGGAGGATGTCCCATGTGTCTATCAAGGCACCTACCTGTCTTGAGGGTGAAGGTTCGTTCTCTGAGCTTGCGGGTTGGTTTTCGGACATTTTGTTACCAGGCTAGGTAACATCTTCAGAGGAGTTTAAGAGGTGTGTGTGTGTGTATCAGTGCTCTTCTGTTTAGAGGGCTTCAGGGCTGGGTGTGTCAAGTGAGGGTCCTGGATTGGTCAGGTGTGAGTCACCAGTGAGAGGCTGGTGATGGCTCTTGCGATGGGGGGGGGGGTTACATCAGATCATGGTCCTTGGGAGGTGAACTGCTGGTGGAGAGGAGATAGTGCGGGATGATTATGGGCCACTGCTGTCTCTGGTGGGCTGTGTGATTTGGATTCTGAGGGGTTCATAGGCTGGTTGTAGGTCGATGTGTGTCAGGATATTCATAGCTAAGCAGCTTATGTAATGATGCAATGTAAGGTGGATGATGCAATGGTAAGAATAACTGAGCAGGGTCTGTGTCCCTTTAAGAGCCTGAGTATAAAAGGGAAGGCTTTTGCTGCTGTGTTCTCTCTCGTCCGTTTCCTGCTGTAATTGCTGTATGTTGCGAGTGTGCTGTCTTACCACGTGTATTTTGTTCCTAGCGTATATTGTAGATAGTGTAATATAAACCACCATTTAATACAAACCACTGTTTACTGTATTTACTCCTGGGTTACCTCAGCGCAACAAGACTGTGCATGCTCTGACAATGTGTCTGTTAATGGAACTGCTTATGCAGTGCCAGGCTTCAATGAACTCAGGTGGTGGCGTGGCCAATGGTTTTTGTGTCGCCCCAATCAAACTGGTGCTGCTTGGGGTCGGTGTGGGTCCCCATCAGGAGACCCATCACCAGCCTCTCGCCCCTGACCCATCACAAGACCCTCACTTGTCACACCCACCCCTGAAGTTCTCACAAACGGAAGAACACCAATACTAACATCCCCCAACACTGAAGATGTTACCCAGTCTGGTGACAAAACGTTTGGAAACCAACCCACAAGTTCCGAGAACGAAACTTCACTCTCATCCTACAGATATTCGCCACTATTGCAAATCTACCTGTCTACCTACCCCTGGACAAGGCTGACCTCATGCCGAAAGTACAGGCCGGGAGAAACCCATTGGTGGATTCTCCATCTCCAGTGCTGGAGAACTACCTGTCTGCCTGCCCCTAGACAAGTCTGACCTTATGCAGAAGGTGCAGGCCAGGAGGTTTTGCTACCTGTGCACTCACCTGATCATAATTGTCGTGACCATGGAAAAAGGGCTCCTTTCGAAAGATCATGCTGGCGAGCATGCACCCCAAACTCCACATGTCCAGACTGTAGTCATACATCTGTAAAGGGGGGGGGGGAGGAAGGGAGAGAGGAAAGAAGAAGTCCATCAGCCTGGCTCGCTTGCAGATTGACAAGGAAAAGACGCAACAAGGATAGACTGCGTTCTCTCATGGGGAATTTGCAGTCTGCATTCAGCAGGTAGGAAGAAAACCTCCCATAATTTCCATCCTACCGATCCACAGGTAGTCCTCCACATACGGCCATTATGGAGCCCCAAATTTCGGTGGCTAAGTGGAACATTTCCAACATCTCCTCCTCCTCCTATTTTCCCTACAACCCACGTGAGCTGGGTTGGGCTAAGAGGGAGGAACTGGGCGGCTAAGCAGAACTAGAACTCACCATCTCCTGGTGATTGGCCCAAAGCCACGCAGTTGCTTTTATACCTAAGGTGAGACTAGAACTCGCAGTCTACTGGTGATTGGTCCAAAGTCACCCAGCCGGCTTTCATGTCTAAGGCGAGATTAGAACTCGCAGTCTCCTGGTGATTGGCCCAAAGTTACCCAGTTGCTTTCCTACCTATGGCAGGACTAGAACTCGCAGTCTCTTGGTGATTGGCCCAAAGTCACTCAACTGGCTTTCCTGCCCAAGGTGGAATTAGAATTCACTGTCTCCTGGTGACTGGCCCAAAGTCACCAGCCAGGTTTTATGCCTAAGGCGGGACTAGAACTCTCCGTCTCCTGGTGATTGGCCCAAAGTCACTCAGCCAGCATTCATGCCTAAGGCGGGACTAGAACTCCCAGCCTCCTGGCGATTGGCCCAAAGACACCAATTTCTTCCTGCCTACAGGACTAGAACTCAACGTCTCCTGGTGATTGGCCCAAAGTCATTTAGCTGACTTTCATGCCTAAGGCGGGACTAGAGCTCCCAGCCTCCTGGCGATTGGCCCAGACACCCATTTCTTCCTGCCTGCAGGAGGACTAGAACTCAACGTCTCCTGGTGACTGGCCCAAAGTCACTCAGCCAGCATTCATGCCTAAGGCGGGACTAGAACTCCCAGCCTCCTGGCGATTGGCCCAGACACCCATTTCTTCCTGCCTGCAGGAGGACTAGAACTCAACGTCTCCTGGTGATTGGCCCAAAGTCACTCAGCCAGCATTCATGCCTAAGGCGGGACTAGAACTCCCAGCCTCCTGGCAATTGGCCCAGACACCCATTTCTTCCTGCCTGCAGGAGGACTAGAACTCAACGTTTCCTGGTGACTGGCCCAAAGTCACTCAGCCAGCATTCATGCCTAAGGCGGGACTAGAACTCCCAGCCTCCTGGCGATTGGCCCAGACACCCATTTCTTCCTGCCTGCAGGAGGACTAGAACTCAACGTCTCCTGGTGACTGGCCCAAAGTCACCCAACTGGCTTTCCTGCCTAAGGTGGGACTGTCTCCTGCTTTCTAGCCGGGTGCCTTAACCACTAGACCAAACTGGCTCTAAATAACATTTTTATTTTTTTCATTTCATTTTGCTTTCTTTTTTCATCCTAGGCTCTACTGGGGCAGCCCAATGGCTGGTTCCAGCCGTCCTTTTTTCCCAGGTGTGTGGTCATTTCCACATCAAAAGCGCAATTACCTGATAGTCTACAAGGAGTTCCGGGCCTTTGAAGTATCTGGAAGCCACTCGGACGTTATATTCCTGACCCGGATGGTAGAATTCAGCCAAACCCCAGTCTATTAGCCTCAGCTAAAAAAAAAAAAAAAAGAAGAGAGATTAAGGTGGGAGGTGATTTTTTTTACTTTGGTTGGCAACACTTTGCAGATCCCCTGATGGAATGGGTAACAAAATCAGAAACAAAGGAAATTAAAAAAAAAAAAAGCTGTAGAAATCCACAATTATTAGAGACAGCTCAGAAATGAAACAGCCATACCGTATATGCCGGCGTACACGGCAACCCGGTGTATAAGACGACCCCCGTTTTTGTCGCTGAGTCGCATTCCTAGAACGTCATCTTATACACTGGAAACTACCAGTATTTCCGGCGTATAAGACGACTCGGCGTATAAGACGACCCCCGTCTTTGGCGCCGATTTGAACACTTGTGGAAGTTGCCTTATACACCGGCATATACGGTAGTTTAAAACAGGGGTCTTCAAACTTGACCCTTTGATGACTTGTGGACTTCAACTCCCAGAATTCCTCAGCCAGGCACGCCTGGCTAAGGAATTCTGGGAGCTGAAGTCCACAAGTCATCAAAGGGCCAAGGTTGAAGACCCCTGGTTTAAAAGTACCACTGAATTACAGCCAGTCCTCAACTTGCAATCGCAACCGAGGTCCCAAATTTCCGCTGCTAAGCAAGACACGTTGCTAAATGAATTCTATCTCTTTTGACAACCTTTCTTGCCACCGCTAAGCAAATCCCTGCAGTTGTTAAGTGAGTCACATGGCTGTTAGGCGAATCAGGCTTCCCCCATTGACTTTGCTTGTCTGGAACTCCGCAAAAGGGGATCATGTGACCCCTGGGACGTGGCAACCATCATAAATATGAACCACTTGCCAAGAGTTTGAATTTTGATCATGTGACCATGGGGATGCTCCAGCAGTCATTAAGTGTGAAAAAAAGGTCCTACGTCACTTTTCCCAGTGCTGTTGTAAGTTGAATGGTCACATAACTTAAGGACCGCCTGAGTGTAAGAGTAAATTATTTTGTTTTATATTATCTGTCCAAGCCAGAGGATGCTCACAATAGGCCATAGTCCCATTGTGCTGATTGAATATAAGTAGTCCTCAAGTTACGGCCACAATTGAGCCCCAAATCTATATTGCTAAGTGAGTTTGCCCCATTTTAAGACTTTTCGTGCCCTGGTTGTTAAGTGAATCATTGGGTTTATTAAGTTAGGACCACGGTTGTTAAGTGAATCTGACTTCCCCACTGACTTTTCTTGTCAGAAAGGCGCAAAAGGGGAATCACGTCACACACACACATACCCGGGGACGCTGCAACCGCCATAAATGTGAGTCAGTTGCCATGCGGCTGAATTTCGATCACATGATCAAGATGCTGCAACAGTTGTGTGAAAAATGGTCCTCAGTAGCTTTTTTCAGTGCCGCTGTAACTTTGAACGGTCACTAAGTGAACTGTTGTGAGACAAAGACTGCCTGTATACCAAATTTCTCTTTTTTCCTAATCGGTTTTTTAGCAAGACCTAGGCCAGGGGTAGGCAACCTTGGCTCTTTTATGACTCGTGGACTTCAACTCCCAGAATTCCTGAGCCAGCCTGGCTCAGCTTGGAAACATCTCCCTTTTCCCTCAGCGTGGCTGGCTCGGGAATTCTGGGAGTTGAAGTCCACGAGTCACAAAAGAGCCAAGGTGGCCTACCCCTGACCTAGGCCACAAGGTAAGGGGGCAAGCCTCGGCAGCCCACTGAAGGACAGAGAGGGGAAAGAGTGCGAACCCTCATCGTCCACCGTTCCTCACCTTTCGATGCTCGTGGTCAATCATGACGTTGTGAGGTTTGACGTCTCTGTGCATGATCCCCATACTGTGGCAATAATCCAGGGCCTGCAGAAGTGAAAGATACCCCAAGATCAGAAAGAGGGGTTCATATATACCAGGGGTCTTCAAACCTGGCCCTTTTATGGCTTGTGGACTTCAACTCCCAGAATTCCTCAGCCAGGCGTGCCTGGCTGAGGAATTCTGGGAGCTGAAGTCCACAAGCCATAAAAGGGCCAGATTTGAAGACCCCTGTTCTATAGAATATATAAGGCAAGTATGAGTATTTTGAGGAAATCTTGAAGAAACATTCTGGAAAAAAAGAGTAGATAGAGGCCTAGTTCAGATTTTTGTTGGCTGCTTTGTGGCTCCGCGGCTGGAAGAGAGGTAATTATCACTAAATGTAGAACAAGGGTAAGATTTCTGCTTTTTTTTCCCCCTCAAAGAATGTAATACAGGTATGTAGTCCTAAACCAGGGGTCTTCAAACTTAGCCCTTTCAGGACTGGTGGACTTCAACTCCCAGAATTCCTCAGCCAGGCATGCCTGGCTGAGGAATTCTGGGAGTTGAAGTCCACCAGTCCTGAAAGGGCCAAGTTTGAAGTCCCCTGATATATACAAAGCATTTCACGTTCCAAAGCAGAACAAACAACAGGTAGCCCATTTTCTAAAAGGCCACAATTCAATGTAGCTGCTCAGAAAATGGCGGCCACTTCCGAGATCACGACATGGCACCCAGTAACTTCTTTCCCTTAAGCTGAGCTCCAGACATCTTTGAAAGTGTGAAATGGCTGGCATTTGAGGGGGGGAGAGAAGGGTGTGGGCCCCAATGGGGTGGGATACAGCCCAAAGCCTTTGGGGACCCCAATGGAGGGGAAGCAAAGCACGAGATGCCTTGGGAAAGGGGGAGGTCTTGTGAGGCCTGGGACAGGGCCTGGAAGAACAGGGCAAGGAAGCCGAACCTTAAACCAGTGTTTCTCAATCTTAATCATGTGGACTTCAATTCCCAGAATTCCTCAGCCAGCATGGGGAATTCTGGGAGTTTGAAGTCCACCTCTCTTTAAAGTTGCCCAGGTTGAGAAACATTTCTTATTAAAAGTTTTTATTTTTTTCCATATAAACATTATATATATAAAAAAAAAAGTACAATACAATTTTAAAATAAAATAAGCATTGGTACGACCTGCCCACTCCCCCCACGCCGCGTCCACCCTCTCTTAAAACATTCCCTCCTCTTTCTCACCTCCCATCCTACTCTCTTCCCCTCCCCTCTGGGTTGAGAAACATTTCCTTAAGCAATTTATTCAAGGTGGAGAGATGAGATTATAAAGCAGTGGCAACTCTGAAGAGAAACCAATCTTACTGCTCTGAGGTTCTGTTGGTTACAACGCTGTTAAATAATGAGAAAGGGGAGAAAAAGGGAAAGGAAGGGAAAGGAAAGATGGAGGGAAGGAGGAAAGAAAGAAAGGAAGGAAGGAAGGAAGAAAAAGAAAAAAGAAAGAAAAAGAAGGAAGGAAGGAAGGAAGGAAGGAAGGAAGGAAGGAAGGAAGGAAGGAAGGAAGGAAGGAAGGAAGGGAAAATGGAGAAGAAGGAAAGGAGAGGAGAGGAAGGAGAAAGGGACACGTCTGAATCAAGAGAGATCTGATTCAACTATCCTGGTCTGTCTTAACTCCTCAGCGAAAGAAGAAAGACCTTATCAAGCCCCCAAATGGCTGACTTCTATTTCTCAAATGCTATTTCTGGACCACCTCAAACGCACTTAACAAAAGTCAACTCACCTTCAAGATTTCATACATGTAGAACCGAATGTCGTAGTCTGTTAACGTCTGATATAATTGCTGTGGGGAATTAACACAACACGGTCAAAGAGGAATCCAGCACCAACCTTCCCATTTCTCACCCAACAAGGAAATTAGGCACAATCTCAGTGTGTGGATCCACTTCTAGGCGGCTTAAAAATACACATTTCCTGAACTGGTTATCGTCCTAATTCACAGCATTGCTGGCTGTGGAATTCTGGGAGTTGAAGTCCACATGCCTTAAAATTGTCAAGTTTGGGAAACACTGTCCTAATTTAACATTTTCCTGTGCCAGATCCCTGTAGCAGGACTGTCTTCAGAGGGGGGGGGGGCTGCATTGCACATATAATTGACCCCCCACACAAACCCAATTTCTTACAGAGTGGGAACTGGGCGTCCACAGCAATGTCTTCTGCCTTGATAAAAGCTACTGACTTCTGCCTGACTTTACGTTCTTTTTTTTTTCCACTGTTGTTAAGCAGAACACGGTGGTTAAGGGAATCACAGGGTCCCAGCTTCCTCCCTTGACCTGGGAAAGTCACAGAGGGGGGGATCACGCGACCCTGGGACGTTGCAACCGTTGCAAATAAATGCTGGCTTGCCAAGGATCCAAACATAACCACCAGGATGCTGCAAGGAAGGATTATAAGCCACTTTTTTCAGCCCCGCCCCAGCTTGGAACGGCCGTTAAATAAATGGTCGTTAATACGAGGACGACCTGTATTGTATATATCAGTGATGGCAAAACTTTTAAAGACCAAGTGCCCAAAAATTGGCCTCGCCCCTGCTCCACCCCGATGCTCTGCTGCTGCTCTGCCACCCCATCCACCGCCCCGCCTGCCCACAGGACCATTCATGGCCTCCAGGGCCTGCCGCAGATCGCCCAGGCAGCCCAGCAGTGCCATGACGGCCACACCCTCTGCCCGTGCCCCGCAGCATCTACTGTGTGTGATGGGGTGTGAAGGCAAAGTCTTGTCTACGCTGCCTGGCTGCCATGTCCTTGGCTGCGCTGCTCCGTGTGGGCCATGCTCGGGGGCAACTCTCCTTCAGGGGGGCTGATGGAGAGGAGGGGGTCACGGGGAGGAGGCAAGGCTGGGGCAACGGCACGTGTGCCCACAGAGAGAGCTCTGAGTGCCGCCTCTGGCATTCGTGCCATAGGTTTGCCACCACTGGTATATATGATCCTGATTTCTATTCAAGAACTCTTCTCTTTCTAAAGCAGGGGTCTTAAAGTTGCCGCCAAGATGGGGGACCTCTGTTCTAAAGAATCATAGGCCCACCCTTTTGTTTTTGATACAGTGCCTGACTTAACTCTGCCCAGGTTATTTATTTTTTTATTGCTTATTTATTACACTTTTATGCCGCCCATCTACACACACACACACACACACACACACACACACACACACACACAGGGTGTTTCTGGGGTTGTTGGCTGATTCTCCCCGAAATCTTTCAGTTTGCAACTAGGGATTGTGGGGTAGGAAGTAAAAAAAAAAAAAAGGACTATTATGAAAATCGGATCTCTAAGCCCCCAATTAAGGAAGGGCCAGGCAAGTCAAGGGCCTGTCAATCTTTTTCGCTAAGCTGCCACCTAGTGGCTGAGTGCAGGGCCTGCAAGGGGAGAAGGATTGATGGCGGAACCCCAAAATAAACCTCTGTCTTGCCGGGTGAGATTTCAGTGTTCTCGACCTACATTGCAAGGGATTTGGAGCAAAAATGCTAAATTGGAAGAAGTTGGGAACACAGGTCAAGAATGGCTTTGTGAATTGTTAATTTGTAAACCGGCAAATCTTCTCACCTCAGGTGAGAGGTGGGAAACCAATGAGAGAAGGAATAGAAATAGAACAGGATAGGAATAGAAATAGGATAAATAGGATAGGGATAGGATGGGAGAGGGATAGAAAGAAAAGAAAAGAATAGAATTAACAGATTGTAGAATAGAATAGAATTAGAAATTAGAATAGAATAGAATCATGGAATAGGAATAGAATAGAAATAACAGATTGTAGAATAGAATAGAATAGAATAGAATAGAATAGAATAGAATAGAATAGAATAGAAGAGAAGAGAATAGAAGAGAAGAGAAATGGAGAAGAGAAATGGAAAAAAATAAGAATAGAATGGAATGGAATAAGAATTGGATGGAATAAGGATAGGGTAGGATGAGATGGGTTGGATAGAACAAACTGAGTACAGTAGACCGATTGTAGAATAGAATAGAATAGAATAGAATAGAATAGAATAGAATAGAATAGAATAGAATAGAATAGAATAGAATAGAATAAACAGATTGTAGAATAGAATAGAATAGAATAGAACAGAACAGAACAGAATAGAAATATGGAATGGAATGGAATGGAATAGAATAGAACAGAATAAACAGATTGTAGAATAGAATAGAATAGAATAGAATAGAATAGAATAGAATAGAATAGAATAGAATAGAATAGAATAGAACAGAATAGAATAATGGGATGGGATAAGAATAATGGAATGGAATGAAATATATTGTAGAATAGAACAAAATAAATAAAAGAAGGAGGAGCACTAATGATATTCCCTGTCTTGAGTTACTCATACAAAATAATAAGGCAGGATAAAAGTAAAATTAATAAAATAAATTAATAAAATAAAATAATAAAATAAAATAGACTATTTGTAGCTCAGGGCTGAGTTCCGGGGTCCTTGGTGCTCTCTGAGCTTGTCTTCTTGTAGACCTTTCATTACTCAAACTATTTAACATCATCAATGCTAGAAAAGAGTGGGGTTTGTGGAGAGGAGGAGGAGGAGGGTGGGTCCTTGGATCCCTCTTGAGCTAGGCCATTTTCTTGCAAACATTTCATTACCAAACTAGGTACCACCATCAGTGCTAGAAGGGTGTGAGCTGTGCTCCCTGTACACAAGTCGCTTGCCTTGCCCATATTGGCGGGAATGTTCTTGGCAGTTCCTTGATTAGGCCATGGTTTATTGCTTGTTTACGTAGCATTAATCGTGGTTTGATGTCTGCTTCTCTGGGTGTGGATGGGCAGCCAGGAGGCATTTTAACTTTTTAAGCCTTTATGTCTTCATCATTCAATTTACATTTTCACTCAAGCTATTTGCAGCAACTCAAAACCAGAAGGGGGGAGTCCTCCCAAAAGCAGATCACGGGACACCTTACCTCACTTTGCCTCCGTGTCCCCATCACAGCTTCCTCTCCACCCCCCCCCCTTAAGCCAAGAAATTAAAAGCACTGGGTGGGAAACTGTACCTTAAAGTCTGTGTTGTTCACGTGCTCAAATACCAAGGCGGGGGTCCGTGACTAGGAGAAAGAAGGAAGGAAGGAAAAGTTAGACACCTGCAGTTCTTTCAATGCGTGATTTATTAGGCCACATTAAAGGCTGCTCAGAGACCGATTGCCAGCCGGCATTTCTAGAGTCCAGAAAAAAGCTTTAAGGGGAGGCTGCTTTTGTACAAAGCTGAATTAAGTCTAAGGCCTGATTTGATCAAAATAGGAAATAAAATGTCACTTGTACCATTTTAGGACCTTGTGACCAAAAACGCTCATGATGATTATACAGTCCTGGAGGTTCTCTAATTGGGCCAATATTTGAAATGACAAAGGTGTTTATAAGCAATTTTGTCCGCACACACAGCTTAAAATGTGCTATTTGCCTAGACAAGTCACAGGAGAACTGACTGCCAACTTGGAGCTAGACTCTGTGCCTCTGATGAAGTAGATCAGGGCTAGGCAACCTTGGCTCTTTTATGACTCATGGACTTCAACTCCCAGAATTCCTGAGCAAGCCACGCTGAGGAAAAAGGGAGAGGTTTCCAAGCTGAGCCATGCTGGCTCAGGAATTCTGGGAGTTGAAGTCCACGAGTCATCAAAGGGCCAATCTTGCCTATCCCTGAACTAGATCGTGGGTTTATTAAATTTATATGCCACCCATCTCAGCGTCGAGACTCCAGGCAGCTAACAACAATACAAACACACAAAATACAGTGCCCAGAATCCCTCTGTGAGGGAGATGGTCAGTTTTGAAATGTGGCAGACACAGAGAGAGAAAGATATAAAGATGACAGATAGACAGACAGACAGAGATATAGAAAGATAGGAGATAGATAGATAGATAGATAGATAGATAGATAGATATAGATAGATAGATAGATAGATAGATAGATAGATAGATAGATAGATAGATAGATAGATAGATAGATAGACAGACAGAGGAAAGCAAAGATAATATATATATATATATATAGATGATAGATTAGATAGATGATAAAGATATAAAGATAGGTAGGTAGGTAGGTAGATAAAGATATAAATATGATAGACAGAACAGACACAGAGACATATATAGATGACAGACTGATTATATAGAGACAGATTGATTTAGATGCCAGACAGATGTAGATGTGAGGGGAGGGATAATACTGACATCATCCTCATCTTTTTATAAATAAAATGAAATAAAAATAAAATGCAGAAGCCCCCTGGGCCCCTGCCTTCCTTCCCTCCGCCCACCCACTGCCCCTCAGAGCAACTCACCACTGGATCCTTCACGATGTCGGCCAGGGCGATGATGTTGGGGCCCCCTCGCAAGTTCTCCAGGATTTTGATTTCTCGTTTGATTTTCTTCTTTTTCACCGGCTGACCAAAGGAAGACACCGGTTAAAGTCAGGACAGGCAGAGCCCCAGCAGAGGGGGGAAAAATAATACTGCAGCTGCAACCAGCCTTTCTCACTGGTTCTGCTTGTGGAATATATGTGGGTTAAAAAAAAAACAAGGTTGCGTTTAATTTCGCACCAAAAAAGTAAGTGACTGAATTGTGGGAGTTTGTGGAAGCAAATAATGTGCCTTTTGGAAAAAGAAAGTGTATATAAATTCTGAGGGGAGATGAACAGGAGTCTGTAGTGAGGCTGTGAGACAGAGGATAGTAAAGCATCAATAGAAGAGACTATTGCTAGCTTGGGATTAATCTATTGGGGTCCTGGGTGCTCTCTGAACTTGGTGGTTTTCTTGCAGACGTTTCATGACCCAACTAGGGAACATCATGCGTGCTAGGAGTGGGGTTTGCAGGGAGGAGGAGGAGGACGACGACGACTGTGGGGTCCTTGGTGCTCTCTGAACTTGCTTGTTTTCTTGCAGACATTTCATGACCCCACTAGGGAACATCATACGTGCTAGGAGGGAGTGGGATTTGCAAGGAGGAGGAGGGGGACGACTGTGGGGTCCTTGGTGCTCTCTGAGCTTGGTTGTTTTCATGTAGACGTTTCATGACCCAGCTAGGGAACATCATCAGCGTACGGGGAGTAGAGTTTGCACACTGTTTACATGTAACTGGCTTGCTCTGTCAGTTCTGGCAGGACAACCGAGGAACTACCAGCTCAGACCAACAAGCTAAGAGCAAACAACAGCCCAGTCAAAAAACCACTAAGAACACTCCCATCAATACTGACAAGGACAACCACTGTGTATATAAACAGAGAGCAAACCCCACTCCCTTGTAGCCCTGAAGATGTTACCTAGTTGGGTCATGAAATGTCTGTAAGAAAACCACCAAGCTCAGAAAGCACCAAGGACCCCACAGTCCACCTCCAGCTCCTTAACCTCCTCCTTCTTCTCCTTCTTCCTTCTCCTCCTTCTCCTACCTCCATCTTTCCTCCTCCTCCTTCTCTTCTTCCTACTTCTTCTTCCTCCTCCTCCTCCTTACCTTCTTCATTTCCTTCTCCTCCCCCCCCCCATCCTCCTCCTCCTGCTCCACTCTTCAAATCCGTTCTTTCTAGCGCTGATGATGTTACCTAGATGGGTCATGAAATGTCTGCAAAGAAACCACCGAGCTCAGAGAGCACCAAGGACCCCCCAGTCATCCTCCTCCTCCTCCTCCTCTATAAACCCCACTCCCTTCTAGCCGTGATATTATCTAGGTGGGTCATGAAAGTCTGAAAAAAAAAAAGCAAACAAGCTCTAAGAGCATCAAGGATCCCACACGATATGTCCATGAAACATACACAAAGGAGAATCCCAATGCTCAGCTTCAATTAGTTCAGAAATCAATAACCCAGAATTATCAGTAAGACAATTCAAGAATTTGACTTTGGGGAGCTTCTTCTTCTTGTTCCCTCAAAAACAGCCCTTCCCGTGGCAATAGAATAGTGAATCGAGTGGAAATTCAAGAAAACAGGCTTGCAATATTCTGGAAAGTCTGCAATTTTGAGAGAAAAACAAGGAGAAATCCCACTGGTCACTGCACTCTTTGGAATTGGGCCCTCAGGAATTAATTATCCCAGAATCCCTAATTAAGGAAGTCACAGAAGTACAAAATAAGGGCCCTTTTCTCAACGCCCGCAGCTCAAAGGTCTGTTTTCTTCTGCGCAACTGTGGTTTCGGAACTGCTCCCTAGACTTTCTTCCCAGAATAGGCCATTGTAACTTTTTTTTAAAAAAAAAACTGCCTATGGATTTCACACCACAAGAATATGAAGCTTTCAGATAATAATAGTAATAGTAATAGTAATAGTAATAGTAATAATAATAATAATAATAATAATAATAATAATAATAATAATAATAATAATACAAACGTAAAACCTTTTTCCAGGATAGACTTTATCTACCAAGGCAAATAGGTGGGCGTGGAATGCTACAAGTACATCAGATGGTTGAAGAAGAAAAAATGGCTTTGGAAGAATATCTGAAGAACAATGATGAAGATGCACTGAAATTAGTATATCAGGAAGGCTTACTAACTACTGGAGAGACCAAACTGGCCTTCAAGAAAGACCAAATGAAGAACAGAATAGAGGCATGGGAAGACAAAGCACTACATGGCCAATACATGAAAAAAATAGCTGGGAAAGCAGATAACAATAAAACCTGGCAATGGCTAAGAGCAGGAAAATTGAAGAAAGAGACCGAGGGACTAATTCTGGCTGCACAAGACCAAGCCTTAAGAACAAATGCAAAGTCAAAATTGAGAAGACAGCAACAGACAGTAAGTGCCGCCTATGCAAAGAAGCTGAAGAAACAGTGGACCACTTGGTAAGCTGTTGCAAGAAGATTGCACAGACTGATTACAAGCAGCGGCATGACAAAGTAGCAACAATGGTGCATTGGAAGATCTGCAAAAAATATCATTTGCCTGTAAGCAAAAACTGGTGGGATCATAAAATAGAGAAAGTCATAGAAAATGATAAAATTAAACTGCTCTGGGACTTCAGAATTCAAACAGACAAGCACCTGCAACATAACACCCCAGACTTAACAATTGTCGATAAGAAAGACAAAAAAGTCTGGATAGTGGACGTGGCAGTGCCTGGAGATAGCAGAATAGAAGAGAAAGAACTGGAGAAGATAACAAAATACAAAGACCTACAAATAGAAATAGAAAGACTGTGGCAAAAGCAAGCAAGGGTAGTACCAATAGTCATAGGCTCCTTGGGTGCAATTCCAAAACAACTGGAGCACCACTTGAACACCATTGGCATTGACAAATTCGCTATTAGTCAATTGCAAAAGGCAGCCTTATTAGGAACTGCTTCCATCCTGCGACGATATCTGTAATACCGTCAAACATCCACATCTGCCTATCCCAGGTCCTGAGTAAGGACTCGATAGGTAGACAAAATGCCAAATCCAGTCTGAACATCTGGCTGACTGTGCGATGATCGATACAAACAAACGTAAAACCTTTTTCCAGGCAGCTCTTAAATGTGGAGAGAAAAGTAGGCCAGACCTTCTGTTAAGTCAGAGGTAGGCGACCTTGGCCCTTTTATGACTCGTGGACTTCAACTCCCAGAATTCCTGAGCCAGCCATGCTGAGGGGAAAGGGAGAGGTTTCCAAGCTGAGCCAGGCTGGCTCAGGAATTATGGGAGTTGAAGTCCACGAGTCATAAAGAGGCCTAGTCCTAGGCCAGGGGGAGGCAACCTTGGCTCTTTTATGACTCGTGGACTTCAACTCCCAGAATTCCTGAGCAGGCCGTGCTGAGGGGAAAGGGAGAGGTTTCCAAGCTGAGCCATGCTGGCTCAGGAATTCTGGGAGTTGAAGTCCACGGGTCATAAAAAGAGCCCAGGTTCCCCACCCCTGTAAGCTAGACCATGGTTTGTGTTTTGGACAACCTGGTTGGGAACTGGCCGAGCCAGGAGGCTTAACCCGCCCAGCAGCTGGGAATGGATCCAGCAGAGTGTTTGAGCAGCACACATCTTCCCTTAGGCCTAAGGCAGGGGTAGGCAACCGTGGCTCTTTTATGACTGGTGGACTTCAACTCCCAGAATTCCTCAGCCAGCCCTGCTGAGGGGAAAGGGAGAGGTTTCCAAGATGAGCCATGCTGGCTCAGGAATTCTAGGAGTTGAAGTCCACCAGTCATAAAAGAGCCAAGGTTGCCTACCCCTGTGTTAAGTCATCTCCCTGAGCGTAGCCAAAAAACAAAATACTTAATACTGAACTGAGAAGACCACACTTGCAGTACAGCATCCAGTTTTGGTCGCCACGATACAAAAAAATACATTTAGGCAAGAAAATGTACAGGTATAGTATAGGGGGTACCTTGCTCAATAGTAGTAACTGTGAGAGGGATCTCGGAGTTCTAGTGGACAATCACTTAAATAGGAGCCAGCCGTGTGTTGCAGCTGCCAAAAAGGCCAACACAGTGCTAGGCTGCATTAACAGGGGGATAGAATCAAGACCATGTGAAGTATTAATACCACTTTACAATGCCTTGGTAAGGCCACACTTGGAATACTGCATCCAGTTTTGATTACCACGATGTAAAAAAAAATATTGAGACTCTAGAAAGAGTACAGAGAAGAGCAACAAAGATTAGGGGACTGGAGGCTAAAGCATATAAGGAAAGGCTGCTGGAATTGGGTCTTTCTAGTTTAATTAAGAGAAGGACGAGGGGGGACAGGATAGCAGTGTTCCAATATCTCAGGGGCTGCCCCAAAGAAGAGGGAGTCAAGCTATTCTCCAAAGCCCCTGAAGGCAGGACAAGAAGCAACGGATAGAAACTCATCAAGGAGAGAAGCAACCTAGAACTAAGGAGAAATTTCCTGACAGTGAGAACAATTAACCAGTGGAACAACCTGCCTCCAGAAGCGGTGAATGCTCCAACACTGAAAGTTTTTAAGAAGAGACTGGACAGCCATTTGTGTGAAATAGTATAGGATTTCCTGCCTGAGCAGGGGGTTGGACTAGATGACCTCCAAGCTCTCTTCTAACTACTAATCTGTATTCTTTTTTAAAACATATGCCAGGATAATACTCTGCTAATATTTGCATTGCTACATCCAGCTGCACGTGTGTGCACATTCACATCCCCCTTAAAATCATTCCTTGAGGCTTCTTCTGAGTCATGCGCTGAGAAGTATGGTTGAAATCTGATTTAATCTGCTTAAGCTTCACCTTCACTTTCCAAAGGAACGGCATGCATATCTCTAGTCATCTGCTGTTAGCCATAACATTTAGCTTACATCTTTAAAAATCCCATTCTTAGCATGCTGACAGTTAACACTAAAACAGCCGCCCAGAGGCCCCATGCGAGGAACATGGGTGGCATAATAAATCCTTTTTGTGGTATCCTTGGTGCTCTCTGAGCTTGGTGGTTTTCTTGGACACAACAGCACTGATGATGTTACCTAGTTTGGTAATAAAATGTCGGCAAGGAACCAAGCACAGAGAGCACTAAGCACTCAGCAATTCAGTCCTGAGCTACAAATATTCCCTTTTATTTGCAAATCTTACTGCTTTATAACTTAACTCAGTGTCACCCTAGCCAATAGTGATTTATCAAACAAACCATAATTAAACCATAAATAAATATAAATAAAAATATAGTAGTAGTAGTAGTAGTAGTAGTAGTAGTAGTAGTAGTAGTTGTTGTTGGAAGGGACCCTAGAGGTCATCAAATCCAACCCCCTGCTCAGGCAGGTAACCATTTATCCAAGAATGATACAGGGACAGAGCAATTAACTAAGCTATTAATTTGCAGACGGTCACCTCTGTGATTCTAATGATGATGATAATGATGATGATTTTGGAAGGGACCTTGGAGGTCATCTAGTCCAACCCCCTGCTCAGGCAGGAAACCCTATACCATTTCAGACAAATGGCCATCCACTCTCTTCTTAAAAACTTCCTGTGTTGGAGCATTCACTGTTTCTGGAGGCAGGTTGTTCCGCTGGTTAATTGTTCTGACTGTCAGGAAGTTTCTCCTTAGTTCCAGGTTGCTTCTCTCCTTGGTTAGTTTCCATCCGTTGCTTCTTGTCCTGCCTTCAGGTGCTTTGGAGAATAGCTTGACTCCCTCTTCTTTGGGGCAGCCCCTTAGATATTGGAAGACTGTTATCACGTCCCCCCTCGTCCTTCTCTTCATTAAACTAGACATACCCAATTCCAGCTTTTTATGTTTTAGCCTCCAGACCTCTCATCATCTAATCAGCTCCTGTTTTAAGTGATTGTCCACTAGGACTCCGAGATCCCTCTCACAGTTGCTACTATTGAGCAATACTAATGATGAGGAATAAAAAATTGGCTGAAATTAACTAAGGAGCATTGGGTAAAATCTTCCCCACTGCACAGCAGTCTCACCTTCAGAATTTTAACAACTACTTTTTCATTATTTGTGATGTTGATGGCTTCAAAGACTTCGCTATATTTGCCCCGGCCCAGCTTCCGAACTAGTTGATAGTCGTCTTGATTCCTGTAATGACAAAGACAAAAAAAAAAAAAAAGAGCATTATGCAAAGGAGAAAGAACTCAATTATTCACCAACCAAAAGCATTCTCGTGTTAAAAGAAAAAACTCATTGTAGAAGGGGAACTGTTAAGTCTGTAGTAGTGAAAAATCAAGAGTCTGCTAGCATGTTTCTCACTAATACATCTTCTCTCAAAGGTGCTTTTATTTTAAAGGAAACTGGACTTCCTTTAAATTTTGATTTTTTCTTGAAAATCAATTTAAAGAAATCAGTTTTCTTCAGTTCTCCTGGTGATTGGCCCAGAGTCACCCAGCTTTTATTTTTTCCTAAAATGGTACTAGAACTCAGAACCTCTCGGTGATTGAAGTAAACTCACCCAGCCCGCTTTTATGCCTAAAGAGGGATTAGAACTCAAGATCTGATGTTTAGCCTGGTCACTTAAACATTAGACTTTCCTATGTACTCTTCCCGCTGTCAAAATTTAGACCAAACCTCCAGATTTTATGCTGATGGCACAGTTAAAATTTGCTAGGGAGCACTGATCAATCTAAACCAGGGGTCTTCAAACTTGGCCCTTTTATGACTTGGGGATTTCAACTCCCAGAATTCCTCAGCCAGGAATTCTGGGAGTTGGAGTCCACCAGTCATAAAAGGGCCAAGTTTGAAGACCCCTGATCTAGACCAATACCGGCTAAAACAGGCAGAGAATCCTTGGGACTCAGAAATTTAATAACAGAGTTGCAAGGGATCTTGGAGGTCTTCTAGTCTAGCCCCCTGCTCAAGGAGGAGACGCTACACTATTCCAGAGAAAATGGCTGTCCAGTCTTTTCTTGAAAAGCCTCCAGTGATGGAGCACCCACAACTTCTAGAGGCAAGCTGTTCCATTGGCTAATTGTTCTGTCAGGAAGTTTCTCCTTAGTTCCAGGTTGCTTCTCTCCTTGGCTAGTTTCCATCCGTTGCTTCTTGTCCTGCCTTCGGATACTTTGGAGGATAGCTTGACTCCCTCTTCTTTGGGGCAGCCCCTGAGATATTGGAAGGCTGCTATGATGTCACCCCTAGTCCTTCTCTTTGTTAGACTAGACACATCCAGTTCCTGCAACCGTTGATCTTATGTTTTAGCCTATAGTCCTCTAATTACCTAAATCAGTGGTTCTCAACCTGTGGGTCAGGACCCCATTTGGGGTCGAACGACCATTTCACGGGGGTCGCCAAACAACGCAGTCCGCCATTTTTCCCCCCTTTTCCTTAGCTGTGCTACTCCCTTTTATTCTATTGGCTTTTGAAAGCCAATAGAATAGGCTCTCTTGAATAGAGTCTCATTCTATTGGCTTTCCAAAGCCAATAGGAATTGTCCAGGCTGTCTCTGCCCTGCTGAGCCCGCCAAAAGTCCCATTCTGCAAACGGTGCTGCACCAGTTGAGTAGTCCTCGACTGACGACCGGTTGAGTAGTCCTCGACTTACGACCGGTTGGGAGGGTCGCGGCATTAAAAAGGTTGAAAACCACTGACGTAAATAATTTTCAGAAAGCAGAGGATTAAGACCCAAGAGTGCAAGAATAAGGCCCCCTTCAGCAATGGAAGCTGATGAAGCTGACCTGGAGACTCTTACAATCTCTCTGCCTAACCTCCTTACACGGCAGCATGGGGTAATGTATGTGTGTGTGAGAGAGATAAAAAATAGAGGTGAGAGTGCTATGTAGGTTGCTTTGAACTCCTGCTAGAAAGGGAAGATATACCTAACTGATAATATGTCAACAAGGGCTTCCTTGTAATAGAGCGGACAGGCAATGAATCAATCCTTTTTCCTTTTGCAGCAGGCATCAAGTCACTGTCTGACCAATTCTTATTTTCTTATTTATTGGCTGTGAAACCCCTGCACGCATGGTTTTAGCCACAGAGGGATAAAAGCTTTTAAGTACGCGATGGGCCCGTTCAACATTTGTGGGAAATGACACCAGATGGGTGACTCTGGGCCAATCACCAGGAGATAGTGAGTTCTAGTCCCGCCTTAGGTACAGAAGCCAGCTGGGTGATTCTGGGCCAATCACCAGGAGATGGTGAGTTCTAGTCCCGCCTTAGGCTCGGAAGCCAGTTGGTTGACTCTGGGCCAATCACCAGGAGATGGTGAGTTCTAGTCTCGCCTCAGATACGGAAGCCAGTTGGTTGACTCTGGGCCAATCACCAGGAGATGGTGAGTTCTAGTCCCGCCTTAGGCACAGAAGCCAGCTGGGTGACTTTGGGCCAATCACCAGGAGATGGTGAGTTCTAGTCCCGCCTTAGGTACAGAAGCCAGCTGGGTGACTCTGGGCCAATCACCAGGAGATGGTGAGTCCTAGTCCCGCCTTAGGCACAGAAGCCAGCTGGGTGACTTTGGGCCAATCACCAGGAGATGGTGAGTTCTAGTCCCGCCTTAGGCACGGAAGCCAGTTGGTTGACTCTGGGCCAACCACCAGGAGACGGTGAGTTCTAGCCCCAGCTGGTGGCTGTGTGTGGTGGCTCACAGTGGTTTGGACACTGGGTTGACGATCAGCAAGCTCACGTTTGAGTAGAGCAGTGTTTCTCAACCTTGACAATTTTAAGGCATGTGGACTTCAACTCCCAGAATTCCACAGCCAGCATTGCTGGCTGTGGAATTCTGGGAGTTGAAGTCCACATGCCTTAAAATTGTCAAGGTTGAGAAACACTGGAGTAGAGAGTGCTGCTGGATGAGCTTCAATCATTCTCTCCAGGAGAATCCTGCCAACATACATACCCTGTTTCCCTGAAAGTAAGGCCTACGCCAAAAATAAGCCCTAGCTTGATTTTTTTGGGGAGTGGGCCTAATATAAGCCCTAGTTTTGGGGTGAGGCACAAACCTAAAAATCAAGCTAGGGCAGGGGTGAGGAGAGGAGAGGAAGATTACAAAACAGAAAATTAGAATGGGATGGGGATGGAACAAAATAGAAATAGGAACAGAACAGAGATAACAGACTGCAGAATAGAACAGAATCTACAATGGTTACAAGAGCTTTGGAACCCAAAAGCAAAACAGGCCAGGACACTTACCCCCATTCTACCACATGCGACTCATAATCCCAGTACTCCCGCGGTCTGTGCGTATTTACATCTGTGTAAACTCTGGCCCTGCTTGGCACAGGCCCCGACATGTCGGACAGGCTGGCAGGTGGAGCTGGGCTACGGATCTGGCCTCGGCACGTCTCCCGACTCCCGGATCAATCCCAGGATTGCCTCGGATTGGACTTGATTGAATACTTTCTTTTTTTTTTCTTTTTCTCCCCACTGCAAAGACAAAAAGGCAAGGATCCTGAAGAGAAGAATCGACGGTCCAAATTAGGCAAGGAAATAGTTCTGTGTCGGATGAAAACTTGGGAAGTTTTAAATCTCGAGGAGCGAGTCTAAAGCTTGCGATTGACAAGGGAGGGTTTTATTCTGCTGAAGGAAACGAACCGTTTCTACCCTTTAGGGCAGGGCTCTTCAAACGTGGCCCTTTTATGACTAGTGACTTCAACTCCCAGAATTCCTCAGCCAGCGTACGAAGTCCACAAGTCATAAAAGGGCCAAGTTTGAAGAGTCCTGGTTCAAAGCATCGATGCTATGATTTGATTCAGAGATTTGAAGACAGCTGTCCTGTCCCTCTCAACCTTCTGTGCGTGTGTGTGTGAGAAAGAGAAATATAATAGATATTTATAAATTATAATTAGATTTAAATTTAATTTATAAATATAAACTATATCAATCTTTATAATAAACACGGAGATATAGTATAGACTGCACACACACACGCGCACACACCTATACATACACAATCTCCTTTCTTATGTGCTTTTTTCTAATTCACTACTTCTACTATTTTAAAATTTCTGTATTCGGCACTCTGAGCTAAGACCGAATAAAGATTTGCATTGAGTTACATAAATAAACGTTTGTAAAGATTTTTTTTTTGTTCAATCTCCCAGCAAGGGCAACCATCCAGGTTTGACACCCTGCTCTATGCAGGAACCGCAATAACTCATGGACCACTGGCACAAAGAGATGGGGGGAGTAATGCTCGGAGACTTCACACACACACACACACACACACACACACACACACACACACACACACACACTCCCGAGCCTTGCGTTTTACTCATCCCTTCTTCTAGCCAGCCTGGGACACCTCCGGTCCCGTTTTGCAATAACCGGGTGGGGGGGGGGGGCTCTGCCAAAGGGTGGCAATCGTAAGTTAATTTTGGCAGCACGTCACACTCGGCAAACGGCCGGGACGTTGCAAACCGTACGGAAGCTTTAAGCGGCGATGTGCAAAATGTTCTGTTCTCCTTGCGCAGCGCACGGATCTGGGTGCTTCTGAGGACAGGACAAAAGATTTCTCAGAACAAACGACCCACTTTCAGTTCCCTAAAGCAGGGGTCCTCAAACGTGACATGATCACAGGGATTCTGCCATGCTCGTAAGTCACCTTTCTTTTCAGTGCCGTTGTAACTCTGAACAGCCACTATGTCAACGCTGTTCACATCGGATGTTTTTGCATTGACAGTAGATGGAAATGTAGCCATCTTTTTCCCTTTCGCTTTTAAAGTTAGATGATGCTGGGAGGGGAGTCCAGCTAGACATAACAACACTAAACCTAGCCTGAGAATCAAGGTTATTGAACTCAGAGCTGATAAGGAATTGGTGGGCTGGAAAACTGGAGAGGAAGCCTGCGTTTCAAGCTAATTGGGGAATGTGATTTGTGACTGTTAATTGGAGGAGGGAATTGTGCTTTGATACTATGTGCTGGGGAGGGGAATTCAGTTTTTGGCTTGACTATGCAGTGCCGATATTACGCTATGCAAAATAAAGATCCTTTAAGGTAAACAATGCCTCGAAGTTCTTTTGAAGAGTTTTATCTGTCGGAACCATGACACACTAAATGAATGGTCGTTAAGCCGAGGACTGCCTGTACAAAATTTCTCACACTTTTCTACACATGCTAAATTCTGTAAACTTCCCTGCATCACGTCAGCTAGGAGATAGGCTCACTCAGGATACCTGTATTTTAGCACAGGCAATCCGACTTAAACCATTCGTTTCATGACGGTTCAAAATTACGACGCCAGTGGAAAAAAGTGACTTCCAATTGGTCCTCGCGTTGCCAACTGACGGGAGCAGCCTCATGGTCACTGGATCAAAATTTCGAGGGCCTGGCAACTGACATGTATTTGTGATGGCTGCAGTGTCCTGGGATCATGCGACCACCATTTGCAACCTTCATAATGTCTCATCAGGACTTGCTTTACGACTGTTCTGACTTGCGAATGAAATTGCAGGCTTAATTGTGGTCGTAAGGCAAGGAGTAGCTGTATAAACCAGGGATACATACTGTACCAGGTCAGTGTTACTCAGCCTTGGTCAGTGTAAGCTCTGTGGACTTCATTTGCAAACATGGCCACTGTAAGAATGCTGGACTTCAACTCCCAGAATTCTCCAATCAGGAGGCTTTAAGAGGGGTGGACTTCGACTCCCAGAATTCCCCAGCCAGTTTGCTTTAGGAGGGGTGGACTTCAACTCCCAGAATTCCCCAGCCAGTTTGCTTTAAGAGGGGTGGTCTTTGACTCCCAGAATTCCTCAGCCAGATTTTAACAGGGGTGGACTTCAACTCCCAGAATTCCTCAGCCAGGAGATTTTAACAAGGGTGGACTTCAACTCCCAGAATTCCTCAGCCAGGCTTTAAGAGGGGTGGACTTCAACTCCCAGAATTCCCCAGCCAGCATGCTTTAAGAGGGGTGGACTTAGACTCTCAGAATTCCCCAGCCAGCATGGTTTAAGAAGGGTGGACTCTGACTCCCAGAATTCCCCAGCCAGGAGGCTTTAAGAGGGGGTGGACTCCAATAATTTCTCAATGGGGAATTCTGGGAGTTGAAGTCCACCAGTCTTACTTATAGTGGCCAGGTTTGCCAATGTTTTGGCTGCTTCTGCCTGGCCATCCAGCACACCCTCCTCTCCCCTGACCAGCCCAGCCTAAACGGACAATCGCACCTGCCATTCACACAATCGGAGCACAGACACAGGCGCTCGCCCGCTGTTCACAAAGTGGGGAGGCGCACATGCGCACTCGCCCGCCGCTTCCACAGCCCGGTTCCAAATGGCTCAGGACCTGGAGGGGGCCACAGCCCTAAGGCTGGGGACCCCTGCCTCAAGCGACAGTTGCTAAAATCAAGGATGGATCAGGCCTAACGTTTACAGGCAGTCCTGTCAAATGGCCGCAATTAAGCCCCCCATTTATGGCGCTAAGCGAGTCAGGTGGGTTTTGTACCATATTACGACCTTTCTTGTCGCCACTATTAAGGGAATCACAGCAGGGGTTAGGTTGGCCACACAGCTCTCGACTTTGCTGGTCCAAAGGTTGCAAAAAAGTGGGTCACGTCACCTCGGGAGACTGCACCCCATTGTAAATATGAGCCAGTTGCCAAGGCAGTTGATCACGTGACCGTGGGAATGCTGCAACGGTCGTAAGTGTAAAAAAAAAGCACCCAGTCGTTAAGTCAGTTTTTTTAGTGCCGTTGTAACTTCAAATGGCCGCTAAACAAATGGTTGCAAGTTGAGGATGCCTGTACCACCACAAAACAGATGAAGATGTATTAGAAATTAGAGTCACAGAGTTGGAAGGGACCTTGGAGGTCTTCTAGTCCAGCCCCCTGCTCAAGCAGGAGACCCTATGCCATTTCAGACAAATGGTTGTTCAATCTCTTCTTGAAAACCTCCAGTAGGTAGGTAGATAGGTAGGACAGAAGGAGGGGGAAGGAAGGAAGGAAAGACAGAGGGAGAAGGAAGGAAGGAAGGAAGGAAGGAAGGAAGGAAGGAAGGAAGGAAGGAAGGAAGGAAGGAAGGAAGGAAGGGAAGGAAAGAAGGAAGGAAGGAAGACAGACAGACAGACAGCAGGGGGAAGGGAGGAAGGAAGGAAGGAAACACAGAGGGAGAAGGAAGGAAGGAAGGAGGGGGAAGGAAGGAAAGACAGAAGAAGGAAGGACAGAAGGAAAGAGAGGGAGAAGGAAGGAAGGAAGGAAGGAAGGAAGGAAGGAAGGAAGGAAGGAAGGAAGGAAGGAAGGAAGGAAGGAAGGAAGGAAAGAAAGACAGACAGAAGGAGGGGGAAGGAAGGACATAGGAGGAAGGAAGGAAGGACAGAAGGAGGGGGAAGGGAGGAAGGAAGGAAGGAAAGACAGAGGGAGAAGGAAGGAAGGAAGGAAGGAAGGACAGAAGGAGGGGGAAGGAAGGAAAGACAAGGAGAAGGAAGGACAGAAGAAGGGGGAAGGAAAGACAGAGGAGGAAGGAAGGAAGGAAGGAAGGAGGGGGAAGGAAGGAAAGACAGACAGACAGACAGACAGAAGGAGGGGGAAGGAAGGACATAGGAGGAAGGAAGGACAGAAGGAGGGGGAAGGGAGGAAGGAAGGAAGGACAGAAGGAGGGGGAAGGAAGGAAAGACAGAGGGAGAAGGAAGGAAGGAAGGAAGGAAGGAAGGAAGGAAGGAAGGAAGGAAGGAAGGAGGAAGGAAGGAAAGACAGAGGGAGAAGGAAGGAAGGAAGGAAGGAAGGAAGGAAGGAAGGAAGGAAGGAAGGAAGGAAGGAAGGAAGGAAGGAAGGAAGGAAAGCAGAATAACAGAGTTGAAAGGGATCTTGGAGGTCTTCTAATCCAACCCCCTACTCAAGCAGGAGACCCTAGGCCATTTCAGACAAGTGTTGGACCATAAACTACTTCACGTAGAGATTGCAATTCTAAAAATCAAAGTAGAAGTAAATTCCAAAGATTACAATGGGGCTTATTTCTGAATAGTCATGTCCAGAACTGCACTAGTAGCAGAATATTTTTGTAATTGTATCATTATTCAGTTGACAAATCAAGTAATATATAATAATAACAATGAGGAGGAGGAGGAGGAGTTGGGAGGGACCTTGGAGGTCTTTTAGTCCAACCCTCTGCTCAGGCAGGAAACCCTGTCCCATTTCAGGCAAACATATTGAGAAGGCAAGAAGTTGGTCAGTCTCACGCAGAAGATCATTCCCTAGAAACAGATATTTGTGAGAGACTAAAATTTGCACAAGCATTTAAACGTTACCCCTATAAATCACACCCAAAATCTGAAAAAGCTCTATTATTGTATAGGTAGTCTTTAACTTACAACTGGTTGCTTACTGACCATTTGAAGTTACGACAGATCCCAAGAAAGATCGAGATTCAAAGTTCTGACGGACAGGCCTCCTACTGATGGCCATTTGCGGTATCCCAAAGTCACATGACCATAATATATAACATTTTGAGGGTGAAGCTTTGCCCTCCGGGCTCCAAGCTTACAACTCACCTGAGCTACAGATATTCACTATTATAACTTTTTTTTTCAGAAATTGAAATGTACTTCTGATTTTCAACAACAACATAAAAACAACACACCAGACAATAGGCAATGGGTTTCCTTAGTGATTGCAGCAATCCCTTAACATTCAGGATTAAAAAGGCCGTAAAATCAGGCAGGGCCGTATGATGTCTCAATTAACGACTATAACTGCACACTCAATTACGGTCGTAAATTGAGAACTGCCTGTATATGCTCACCTTCCCATTTCTGGGTCTGGACCTACCGAGAAATTCTTATCAATGTTTGGAGAAATGAAAAGCGGAAAGCTGCATTTGCCTCGAGGCCTTTTATGAGAAATATATCGTGGAACCAACACAGGCTACATATTTCTGCCGTCGCTGCACGTTTCTTTGATTGTCATTCTCTATTTCCCTCTTTTTTTTCGCCATCCTGGGCTTTTCCTATTTTCCTTGCAAATAATAGACCTCTGAGAAACAGGGAATATTCCACACCATGGCAGAAGAGTTTTAACATTTAAAAGCAGTTCTAATGAAGGACATAAAGTATCTCTCTCACTGCAACACAAATGCCTAGATTTGTACAAAAGGCTATTGTTGTGGTTGTTATTTTATTTATGCAGTGTATATTGGAGGTGGTGACCCTTTTGAGAGCGGTGTGCAACGAAATCTCATTTTAATGCTAATTAATGTACATTTAAAGTGACAATAAAGTTATTCTATTCTGTTCTATTTTCTATTCTATTTTCTATTCTAGTCTATTTTCTATTCCATTCCATTCCATTCCATTCCATTCCACTCCACTCCACTCTACTCTACTCTTATTCTATTCCAGACATGTCAAACACAAGGCCCAGGGGCCGGATGTGGCCCGCAAAGTGGTTTCATGTGGCCCGCGAAGCCATCCTGGAAACAGTGAGGGAACGGCCCCCACTGCCTTGGCCATGGCCCAGGCCGGCCGGGAGCCAATGTACAATTTTGTGGTGGCCATCTATGCTGAAACACATTCAGTCTTAGCTCCACAAGGCCGTCTGGAAACAGCGAGGAACCAGCCCCTGCCGCGTCGGCCCCGCCCCCTGGGTGCATGCTGGGGAGGTGTCACCCTTTGTGAGGAATGAAGAAATGCACCATCGCCTGGAAGTGGCCAGAAATGGCCCTCACCTACTTCACATATCTGGCTTGATGGGCTCTGGGGGAGGGGTTTCAGCAGGCTCTTCCAGTGGACCATGCCTTGGCACTTGCCCTGGTCCCACCCCCTTGTGCCAGAGACCCTCAGATCTGTCCCACTCCTGCCCATGCCCACCCAGTAGGCACCTTGGCGCACCCCAGTAGGCACCGTTGACATGTGCCCACCCAGTAGGCCACACCCACTCCATCCATTCCCACCCAGTAGGCCACACCCACCCGGCCCCCCAAGGGCAACCGCAATGCTGATGCAGCCCTCAATGAAATTGAGTTTGACACCTCTATTCTATTCTATTTCTATTCTACTCTACTCTTATTCTATTCTGTAATTCTATACTATTCTCTATGCTATATTTCTATTCTATTCTATATTTCTATTCTATTCTATATTTCTATTCTATTCTATTCTACAATCTGTTAATTCTATTCTAGGCTAGATAGTCTAATTTTAAAAAGGGGCGTTGTCTTACCTGAATGCCTTTTCTCCGCACGGAGATGTAGAATCCATCCAATGGGTTAACTCTGCCTTCCTGCCCATTAGACCCAGTCAGCCAAATTTGTCACGCCCTTCCTTCGGTGACCACTCCCCATTCTTTGACGAGGGTGAAGCTGACTGGAGTTGAACGTGTTGGCTCCCGGTTTCCTAATATGAACTAGTTATTCTTAAGGGTGGGAGTGGATTCTACATCTCCGTGCTGAGAAAAGGCGTTCAGGTAAGACAACGCCCCTTCTCCAGCACAGGAGATGTAGAATCCACCAATGGGACAAACCAAAAGCTTACTGTCCCAATGGGAGGGGAACCGGAGAGGCCGCTGTTACGTCCCCCATGATTACCTCTTGGAGAACCCTCCTTCCAAAGGAAGCGTCCGCGGACGCGAAGCGGTCTATGTTGTAGTGTCGGATGAATGGGCGAGGACCATGTCGCCGCCCTGCAGACCTCCTCGATAGAGGCCTGTGTGGCCCACACCACAGAGGTCGCAGCACTGCAAGTGGAGTGTGCTGTGATCTGCCCTGGTGTTGGTAGGGACAGGGATTGATATGCTTCCACAATGCAGGTCCTGATCCACCTGCCTATAGTAGAAGCAGATACCTTCTGCCCCTTAGAGGTATGATGAAACGAGACGAATAGGGCCTCCGACTTGCGGAAGGGTGCCGTTCGATATAGTATCGCAGTGCCCTGCATGGGCCGGATTGGGGCAGAAATCCGGTAGGATTATTTCTTGGGCCCTATAGAACGTGGTGTTGACCTTGGGAACGGAGGTTGGGTCCAGGCAAAGGACCACACGGTTTTGCTGGAAGGAGCAGAGGTCCCCCCCTGACCGACAGTGCCACGAGTTCCAACATGCGCCTGGCCGAGGTGACCGCGACCAGGAAAACGACCTTGAGAGACAAGTCCCTCAGGGTACACGGCTTGATGGGTTCGATTGGTGCCTTGGTGAGGACCCGGAGGACTCGTGGCAATTCCCAGGTGGGATACCTATGGACTACGGGTGGCTTTGTGTTGGTGGCTCCCTTAAGGAAAGCACGGATTCTGGGGTGTTGTGCCAAGGGAGCTGAGTTTGCACATGTAAGTAAGGTGGATAGTCTGTCTGCAGATGGTATTGGGGGCAAGGCCCTTGACTAGGCCATTGAGCAAATATTCTAGGAATTTGAACCTTCGGTAGGCAATGCGATGGTTCAGGCCTTTGAGGTCCAGGATTGTCCTCCAACCCCCCGAGGTCTTGGGAACCACGAAGAGGATGGAGTAGAACCCCCACCCCTGGTCTCCGACTGGAACCTGTTCTATGGCCTTTATCTCTAGTCTAGGAGGTGCCAGATGGCCTCCCGAATGAGATTGCTTTTGGCGGGGTTTCTGGTTTGGGGGCAAGAGATGAAGTGTTCTGGGGGACTGGATATGAACTCTAGAGACAAACCGTACCGGATGGTTTGGCAGACCCAGGAGTCCGTGGTGGTGGCTTCCCACTGGCGGGAGAATAGCGCCAGTCTGCCACCTATGGGTGGGGGTGGGGGGTTTGAGAGTCACTTGAACCTTCTGTAGGGGTGTCCCCCCTCCCAAAAGGGCCGTTGGCTCTGGCCCTGGTACCTGGTTCTGGATCCAGACCTGTCTGGTTGACGGTCCTGCCTAGGTGTGGGGGCCCAGGGTGGTTGAGAAAAACCCGTGCCCGTGGAATGGGCCAGCACCTTACGTTTGTACTTGTTTTCGGTCAAGTAAGGGTTCAAAGCTTCTCCAAACAGCTGCCCACCCTGGTACGGGGCCGAGGCTAAGTGCCACTTGACCTTTGGGTCGACTTGCCAGTGTTTGAGCCATAGCATCCTACGTGCCGAGACGTTGGATGCTAAGGCTCTGGATGAGAACCGGGCCGCGTGTAGCGTGGCATCAGAAACATATTCTGATGCAGCGGCCAGCGTGCTCAGGTCTTGTTGCGTCTGTACTTCCTGCTGGGGAATTCTACTTTGCATTTGGTAAATCCAAGATAAGGAGGCGCGTGCAAAGAAAGATGCACAAGTGGCGGCTTTTACAGCCCACGCCGCTGCCTGGTGGGTCCTGCGGAAGGCAATTTCCCATCTCTTGTCATCGGACTGTAGGACCTCTGCCATGTCCCCCGACGCTGGGATCGGGGAGAAAAGAAACCCTAAGGGTTCGTCCACCTTTGGCACCTCAAGGTCCTCTGACTGTTGTGGCGCTGTGCTCAACAGTTTTTTGACTGTTCTCCTTAGGGGGGGAAAGGTGCCCGGTGCTGACCATTGTTCCTTAATCTCATTCTGAAAGAGAGTCGGGTAGGGAACGTGGTGCTGGACCACGACTGGTTTGCAAAACAATCGGTTTATCCTGGACGGTGGGTCTAGCTGTGGGGTATGGTCCGGTCCAACATTGGCCGTGTCACTAGCTTTGCGGAGCAGCGGAAGGTAGAAGGAAGGGTTGAATAGCCCACTGAAGCGGGGTGGATCTGGGGTAGGGTCTTCGTCCTCTGACAATAACAATTGCTGTTGCTTAACCTTACGAGAGGAATCCCTCCTTAGAAAGGACCGTGGTAGAGAGGCGGGTTCCCGGTGTCCGGTTTCCCCTTGTTGGGAAAAGGATGGGGTCATGGCTGTCACGGGTTTGGGTCTCGACCCCTGGTTGACCGTAGCAGCCAGCAGTCTGTCGAAAGCCTGCTTGGTTATGGATTGGAACCGGTCCTTGGAGGGGAGACCTTTGGTCTCCGTCCTCCTCAGCCCTGCGGCTGTGGGGGTGAAGGTGGCTTCAGGGGTGGCTGCCTGGGGCCGTTCCTCTTTAGGGTTCTGGATTGACCTTTCCGGAAACCACGCCCCTTGAGTAGAGGGTCCCAAGGGAAGATCAAAAGGCGCCTCCTCCACTTGCTCCGCCTTTATCCTGGCCCGCTTTTGCGCTCTGGAGAATTCTCTCTCCAGAGCTTGGTGCCTTCTCTTAGCCAGTTTCTCCTCCAACTTGGAAGGTTTCCCTCCAGAAATGGACTTAGCTTTGGCTTTGATCCTGCCTGCCGCCTCCTGCTTGGAGGATTTCTGTCTTTTGTGGCTGGTGGGAAGGGAGGCGGTGTTCTTGGGTTGAGACAACGTGGACTCCTCCATCCTGGATGGAGCTTTCTCAGTGGCAACGAGAGGGAGGTCTGGCCGGGGATCAGTTGGCGAGAGAGGCTGAACAGGTGCAACAGGGAGTGGTCCTCCTGCTCTTCTGACCCCTGGACCAGTGGTAGGAGGTTGTCCGGTCTGCCTACTGTTGTGGCAATGCTGCTCCCTGTAGACTGCAGGTATGCTTAGTGTGGTCAGATGAACAATTTGCACCAGACTGGTTGGGCAGGCGTTTCTGGGAATGGATTGTGAGATGGAGTAGATTGTATTTATGTATCTATTAGTAGTCTTTGTTGTTATTAATTGTTGTTAATTATTTTATTAATTGTTATTAATTGCTATTCTGTAATGTCAATGTCTATTAATATCTGCTCTGGGTTTATTATTTACTGTTAAAGGGAATAGGGAGAGAGGAGTGGAAAAGAAAGGATGTGTGTTAAGGGGAGCTTTCCTGCAGCTCTTCCCTGCTGGTGGGGGAAGGATGAAGGCTAAGGATTGAATCAATTATTATTTAATCAATCAATTGACTCAAAACTGCCAAGGATTGAATCCATCCCGTGAACCACTGCGCTGAGGATGGGAGGGGCTGTGGAGACGGTTTGATTTGAAAAGGGGGAAAAAAATGGCAACCGGAGCAAGTCTCTGGACAGGAAGCGTGGGCGGTGCTTGCCCGGCCGCAGCTCCAGTGGCGGGAAATGTAAATCGGAAGAAGAAACAGGCCGCTTCCGGTCGCCGCGGCGTGCTCCGCTTTCCAAAATGGCGGGCGGAGCCAGCAGGGAGGCACAAGGGGAAAACGATCGCTCCGTTTAATCCAGCGATCTCGCCGGAAAAAAAAAAACCCCTCCCAACCCGAAGGCGCTGCTGCTAGATCACTCCCTCCCCCCTTTCAGATAGCTAGGCGCTGCAAAGGGCAGCCGGCAGGACTCCTAGCCGCTAAAACAAAAGGGGGGGGGAAAGCCCCGGGAAGGAGCCGATCCGCTGCTTAAGCGCTGCGCAGGCAGTTTGTTTTCCCTCGCTTTATCTTGAATTAAGCCACGAAGGAGCCTCAGATCTGCATAGGAGTGAGGAAAGAGGGGGAAAAAAACAAAATAAAACCCTTCCTTGTCTTTTTACAGCCTGTTTCATCCAGCGCTGATCCCAGCGCTGTTGAAAAAGGCTGTGAATGGAGAATATAGAGAGAATCCACCAAGGAATTAATATCTACTACCTGCCTTAGACCGGGAGCCAATTTTATCACGTCCGTCTGGGCCAAAACCGAGTTAAAGAATGGGGAGTGGCCACCCAAGGAAGGGCGTGACAAATTTGGCTGACTAATGGGCAGGAAGGCAGAGTTAACCCATTGGTGGATTCTATATATATTTCTCTCCTATTCTATATTTCTATTCTATTCTGTATTTCTATTCTATTCTATATTTCTATTTTATTCTATATTTCTATTCTATATTTTCTCCTATTCTATATTTCTCTCCTATATTTCTATTCTCTCCTATATTTCTATTCTATATTTCTCTATTCTATATTTCTATTCTATATTTCTCTCCTATTCTATATTTCTATTCTATTCTATATTTCTGTTCTATATTTCTCTCCTATTCTATATTCCTATTCTATTCTATATTTCTGTCAGAATCCAATTACGTATATTTCATCTCTAGTTATCGACTCTAGAAAGAATACAGAGAAGAGCAAGAAAGATGATCAGGGGACTGGAGACTAAAGCATGTAAGGAACGGCTGCTGGAATTGGGTATGTCTAGTTTAATGAAGAGAAGGACGAGGGGGGACATGATAGCAGTGTTCCAATATCTCAAGGGCTGCCCCAAAGAAGAGGGAGTCAAGCTATTTTCCAAAGCCCCAGAAGGCAGGAGAAGAAGCAACGGATGGAAACTCATCAAGGAGAGAAGCAACCTGGAACTAAGGAGAAACTTCCTGACAGTTAGAACAATTAACCAGTGGAACAACCTGCCTCCAGAAGCGGTGAATGCTCCAACACTGGAAATTTTTAAGAAGAGACTGGACAGCCACTTGTCTGAAATGGTATAGGGTTTCCTGCCTGAGAAGGGGGTTGGACTAGATGACCTCCAAGGTCCCTTCCAACTTTATTATTATGATTATGAAGACCTAGATTTCCCTAAAAAGGGAAAGGTGGACTATTGAAAAATATTAACGTCCTTCTCTTCTGCCACGCAGAGACTCAATAAAAGTAGAGCCCTATTCCTACATCCAATTTATCTGACACTTGATATATCACCTCCTACCTTCCGAACGGAAGAGGCGAGAAAACCAACTAAATATAAAGCAGGGTTCCAAAATAAAATAAAATAAAATAAAATAAATGAGAAACTCTCCTTCTGCCTGCCTGAGCAAGTTGTCTGAATTTGCACTATAATGAGGGCTTGCAAGGAACGTGCTGCATCATCTCTCTCCACCTCTCTGCCTGGTGCGAACTGCAAAAAAAAAATCTTGCAAAAAGATGCAAAAATATCTTGACTCATCTCCCAGGGATTTTCACACTCGTCCTATTTTATTTTTTTCACAACTTTTACGATCAGCGGCGACAAATAATTCAGGCACGCCTAGCAAGGTCCAGGGCCAAAGTCTGTCCTCGACTTACGACGGTTCGTTTAGTGATCATTCCAAGTTACAACGGTGACTTATGACTGTTTTTCCACTCTTAACAATCACTGCAGCAGCCCCGCTGGTCACGTGATTCAACTTCAGATGCCTGGCCACTGACTCATATTTATGATGGTTGCAGTGTCCCGGGGAGGGGTGTCATGCGATCCCCTTTTACAACGTTCTGGCCGAGCAAAGATGAACGGGGAAGTCAGATTCACTTAACAACCATGTCCCTATCTTAACCACCGTAGCGATTCACTTAACAGCGGGGGCCAGGAAAGGTTGTAAAATTCAACTGTTTCGCAACAAAAATGTTAGGCCCAATTTGTGGCTGTTGACCCCTGTAGGCATTCCAACAGGAACAAAATGGGAACAGCTTGGGATCTAACCTTCTGCACGGATAAGGTAAGAAGCTGAATAGCTGCTATTCACCCTTTCCTTTGCTTGGATGCACAGATTAAGATTGTGGTTACTTTGAAAATAGGCCGACAAAAAGATCACAGTTCTCGGTATTTGTCTGACAGTCTGAAAGTTTCTGGAATCAATCAATCTACACCTATTGATCTGTCTGTCTAATCACATATTCTATCTATCTATCCACCTATCTACCTACCTACCTACTTACCTACGTACATCCATCCATCCATCTATCTCTATCTACCTACCTGCCTACATCTATCTCTATCTATCTATCATCTATCTATCCACCTACCTACCTACCTACCTACCTACATCTATCTATCTATCTATCTATCTATCTATCTATCTATCCATCTATTTACATCTGTCTATCTAATCACATATTCTATCTATCTATCTATCCATCTATTTACATCTCTGTCTATCTAATCACATATTCTATCTATCTATCTATCTATCTATCTATCTATCATCTACCTACCTACCTACCTATCATCTATCTATCTATCTGTCTGTCTGTCTATCTATCTGTCTATCTACCTACCTATCATTCATCCATCTATCTATATATCTACCTACCTACCTACCTACTTCTGACTGTCAGGTTTTTAAACCGCCCATCTCTCTCACAGAGGGACACTGTGGGGTAAGACAGGGCTCGCATGAGTGGAACTTTGCATGGAAGCACAGGTGCCCTCACACAAGTGCATCTTTGCGTGGAAGCACAAACGCCCTCTCCTCGCACGAGTTCAGCTTTGTGCGCGAGCGCAAGCACCTTCTGCTCATGCACAAAGCTCCATTCATGGGTGGAGTGGTCACGCACGTGGAACTTCATGTGGAAGCACAAGTGCCCTCCGCTTGTGAGCGGAGCTTTGTGCACGAGCACAAGCATTCTCTCCAGGTGTATGAGGCCGTGCGTGCCAATGCTCACAGAGTTGGAGCGGAGCGTGTGTGCTCACCGCTCACTTCCCCCCCCCTCGCATCACCAAGCTGGAAAGGCTGGGGGACCCCTCACCTGGGGAGGCAGAATATTCCACAAGGCAGGGGCAAGAGCAGAGCAGGGTCCCTTTCTGGATCCCGCCAGTCAGATTTCTTTAATGGATAGGATCTACCAAGTCCTTTCCCTGGCTGAACGGGATGGGATGGATTGGTGTAGTTCGAGGATCTCCAAACTTGGCAATTTTAAGATTTGTGGACTTCAACTACCAGAATTCTTCAGCCAGCCATAGCTTGGCTGGGGAATTCTGGGAGTTGAAGTCCACAAGTCTTAAAGTTGCCACCTTTGGAGATCCTTGGTCTAGTTCAGGGGTAGGCAACCTCAGCTCTTTTATGACTCGTAGACCAACTCCCAGAATTCCTCAGCCAGGCACACTGAGGGGAAAGGGAGAGGTTTCCAAGCTGAGCCAAGCTGGCTCAGGAATTCTGGGAGTTGAAGTCCACCAGTCATAAAAGGGGCAAGTTTGAAGACCTCTGGTTTAAATATTTAAATATTTTTTCCTCATGGTCCCGTGATCAAAATTCAGGCATTTGGACAGGGGTGGGCAACCTTGGCTCTTTTATGACTCGTGAACTTCAACTTCCAGAATCCCTGAGCCAGCCATACTGAGGGGAAAGAGAGAGGTTTCCAAGCTGAGCCAGGCTGGCTCAGGAATTCTGGGAGTTGAAGTCCACAAGTCATAAAGCGGCCTAGGCCAGAGATAGGCAACCTTGGCTCTTTTATGACTCCTGGACTTCAACTCCCAGAATTCCTGAGCCAGCATGGCTCAGCTTGGAAACCTCTCCCTTTCCCCTCAGCGTGGCTGGCTCAGGAATTCTGGGAGTTGAAGTCCACGAGTCATAAAAGAGCCAAGGTTGCCTACCCCTGGATTAGTTTGTAAATCACAAATGAGGTAAAATTTTACAAAGGTGTAAACATTCATCAGTATAATTAATCATACCTGATCTGAACTGACCTGTAAACATGCAAGGCCTTCAAATGCTTGTGATTCATAACAGTGTGAGGCAAACAGTGTATTTTTCTACTTAGTGAATGTTCATTCAGGATATTAATAGGACCTGGATTCTAATCTGCACCTGTATTATATATGGACAACTCAGATGTAACCCCACATCACTTTTGTTTCCCCTTTGAAAAGCAGATGTCAGATGCCGGCAAGACTTAATATTGCCATCTCTTTCAGAAGGGATTGGGGAGGAATGTTAGATATGCTTCTACTCTAAAATATTCCGGAACAGAACAGATGCAGACAAAAGCAGTGACTGTATTCATATATATATATATATATATATATATATATATATATATATATATATATATATGTATGTATGTATGTATGTATGTATGTATGTATGTATGTATGTATGTATGTATGTATGTATGTATGTATGTATGTATGTATGTATGTATAATGTTAACCAAGATTTTCAAACTATTGTTTACGAAGCAAATCATAATTGTTTAGTTTACATCAATCCTAGATACAGGCAGGAATAAATCAGTAAAAAATAAATATAAAAATCACATTACTGTATTAAGAGTAAAGAAAACCCAGGCAATATATATATATATATAATGGTTTTGATTTATTAAAGGGGACATTGTATTATTAAGTAGATGATTTAATACGGTGGGAAATAGATAACTTTTAGGAAATAGAACAAGATTATATTATATTTAAATAGATAAAATGTGTATTTGGGATATTATAGTTTGTAATGAAGTGACATAAGGGAAATCTTGGTTACTCAAAGTCTGAAAATTATGGATATCAAAGGTTAAATTGGAATATTGATGAGAAATTAAAAATTATGCAAAAATTAATAACAGGATATGGATTGTTTATGAAGATTGAATGCAATGAAGATATGTACAAGCTAAACATTTATTGATAAATGTAATAATGATGTTTTTATTGAGCTGATATAATTAGAAATGTACTGGCTTGAATACGAGACAGTAAATGTTAAGGGAAAAAGAGAAATATTTGATGTTGTAACCTGAGATTTGCACTAAAGATTTTGTTATTGAACTATTGATTAACCCAGTCACCACGTTGCTTTTTTAAATACTCAAATCTAAAATTGGAAAATTAATAAAACATTATTTTAAAAAAAAAGAGTAAAGAAAAATCAATGAAGAATTATCTACGTTCCATTTAATCCAGGAGGGAGAAAAAAAGAGAATTTGAGAAAACTATGTAAAAAGTAGGAGGGCCCCCTTGTTCCATTACAGGAAGTCCTCAATTTACAACGGTTCAGTTAGTGACCGCTCAAAGTTACAATGGCCCCGGGAAAAAAGTGACCGATGACCGCTTTTTCACACCTATGACCATCACAGTATCCCCATGGTCATGTGATCAAAATTCAGATACTTGGCCACTGACTTGTACTTATGACGGTTGTGATGTCCTGGGGTCATGTGATCACCTTTTGCAAAGTCAAAGGGGGAGGCCAGCTTCGCTCAATCACTGTGTTACTAACTTAACTGCAGGAATTCACTTAACGACAGTCGCAAGAAAGAATCATAAAATGGGGCAAAAGTCACTTAAAATCTGTCTCGCTCAGTAACAGAAATCTTGGGCTCGATTGTGTTCATAAGTCGAGGACTACCTGTACCTGCTTAATAATAAAAAAGGCCAGTGATTTTGCTTTTCCTACTACAACAGGGGTCTTCAAACTTGGCCCTTTTATGACTGGTGAACTTCAACTCCCAGAATTCCTCAGCCAGCATGCTGACTGAGGAATTCTGGGAGTTGAAGTCCACCAGTCGTAAAAGGGCCAAGTTGGAAGACCCTGTTCTATAGAATATATAAGGCAGGTATGAGTATTTTGAGGAAATCTTGAAGGAACATTCTGGAAAAAAAGAGGAGATAGAGGCCTAATTCAGATTTTTCTTCGCTGCTTTGTGGCTCCGCAGCTGGAAGAGAGGTAATTATCACTAAATGTAGAACAAAGGTAAGATTTCTGTTTTTTTTCCCCTCATAAAGAATGTAATACAGGTATGTAGTCCTAAACCAGGGGTCTTCAAATGTGGCCTTTTGGTGACTTGTGGACTTCAATTCCCAGAATTCCTCAGCCAGCATAAGGGAACTATGGCCCCTTCATGACTTGGGGACTTCAACTCCCAGAATTCCTCAGCCAGCGTGCCTGGCTGAGGAATTCTGGGAGCTGAAGTCCACAAGTCAGGAAAGGGCCAAGTTTGAAGACCCCTGTACTACAAGAATGAACACATCCCAAAGAACCCAAAGAATTCCACGAACAAACCTACTCTAGAATTCTTCAACCAAATTTGGACTCGCCAATCAAACATGTCTTGCACAGTAAAACAGATTTCTAGCTGATTCACGATTCAACTTTACTACAGTATAAAGTCCACTATTAAACAGACAAGAGTCAAAGCACAGACAGTTGTAAAAATCAGGAGATTCCTTATTATGCCACTAAAAAAGACATTTGTACATTCAGGTCAATGTGGGACCTATAGATAGATGCCTATCATTTTAAACCAGGGGTCTTCAAACTGGGCCCTTTTAGGACTGGTGGACTTCAACTCCCAGAATTCCTCAGTCAGCGTGCCTAGCTGAGGAATTCTGGAAGTCCATCAGTCCTAAAAGGGCCAAGTTTGAAGACCCTTGGTTTAAACAGTCTCCCAATGCAGTAAGATCGGTTCCCCCCCCCCAAAATATGAATAAAAAACTAAATATGAGAAGGAACCATTCTCTCCACAGTATTGGTGGAGACATCTGCTCAGCGCTGGAAAAATGAAGAAGCACCACTAGATAAAGAGACAATCAAGAAAATACTGGACTATGCCGAAAAGGACAGATTTACATTGAGGATCAAAGAAAAAGCCGAGACAGAATATTTTCAAACAATGAACTTATTTCATCAATGGGTGGAAAAACGGGCTAGACAGTAAGAACTTAGCTTATGTTACTAAGCAAAACAAATCAACCCAGACCACAGGTTGTTCGTGAAGCACTAATGAAATGTAATAATAGAAAATTAATAAATTATATATTAAAAAAGCATTGGTGGAGGCATGGAAGCCTCCCCTATAAACAGGGGAAGAAACGCATCAAGATCTATCCTAAATTGTGGAATAATCAGTGGAAAAGATTGGACAAACATTTGTCTGAGATGGTATGAGCTAGGGAATTCTGGGAGTTGAAGTCCACAAGTCTTAAAGTTGCCAAGGTTGAGGACCTCTGGATATGAGGACTCCTGCCTTGGGTAGGGGGTTGGACTAGAAGACCTCCAAGGTCCCTTCCAGCCTTAGGGAAGGTGGCAAATGGCGATCACAGGACCTTAGGATGCTGTAACCATCATAAATACACGCCAGTTGCTAAGCACCCACATTTTGATCCTGTAACTTTGAGGATGCTGTGACGGTCGTAGGTGTGAGGACCAGTCGCAAGTCACTTTTGTCAGGGCTGCTGTGACTTTGAACAGTCGCTAAACAAATGGTTATCAATCCAGGATTACCTCAAGATAGGTGGACTTCAACTCCCAGAATTCCCCAGCCAGCAAAACTGGCTGGGGAATTCTGGGAGTTTATTTATTTATTTATTTCTGAGACTTATATACCGCTTTAAGTGCAAGCACTCTCTAAGCGGTGTACACCAGTAAGCAATGTCTATATATATTTACGTTGCCCCCAACAATCTGGGTCCTCATTTTACCTACCTCGGAAGGATGGAAGGCTGAGTCAACCTTGAGCCGGTGAGATTTGAACCGCTGACCTGCTGAACACAGTCAGCTAAAGTAGCCTGCAGTACTGCACTGCCACGGTTGAGACTTAGGATTCTGTGACTCTATAATCTCCCATCTCAGAGATCTCCCTAAGCAGCACAAAACATACGGCCCTTCCTCATACAAGAAGTCGACTTACAGCAGTTCATTTAGTGACTGGACAAAGTTACAACAGCCATGAAAAAAGTGACTTAGGACCATTTTTCACACTTAACCTTTCCAGCATCCCCATGCTCATGTGGTCAAAATTCAGACGCTTGGCAATTGACTCATACTTACGACGGACGCAGCGTCCCAGGGTCATGGGATCCCCTTTCCGGCAAGCCAAGTCAGTGGGGGAAGCCAGATTCACTTAACAACCGTGTGAAGAAAGGCCATAAAAGGGGGCAGAGTTCCCTTAACAACTGTCTCGCTTAGCAACAGAATATGTCAGACACAATTGTGGGTATAGGTTGAGGACGACCTGTACTGGGCCCTATCTAACAAAACAAAACAAAACTCAATGCTGGGAAAATTAAAGACATTTAGGCAAGAAAAACAATATATAGCACAGATGGTACCTGCTGGGACTCAATTATGGTTGTAAGATGAATATTACCTCTACAGGTAGTCCTCAACTTACAACAGTTCATTTAGTGACCATTCAAAGTTACAACGGCACTGAAAAAAAGGGGCTTATGACTGTTTTTCACACTTAACGACTGTTGCAGCATCCCCATGGTCACGCGATCGAAAGTCAGATGCCCGGCAAACTGACTCGTATTTACGACAATTTCAGTGTCCCTCTTTTGTGACCTTCTGCCAAGCCAATGGGGAAGTTGGATTCACTTAATGTCCGTATTACTAACAATTTCAGGGATCCCCTTAACAACCCTGGCCAGAAAAGGTCATAACATGGAGTAAAATTCACTTTGCAAGTGTTTCGCTTAGCCACAGAGATTTTGGGCTTAACTGTTGTAGGTCGAGGACCAGCGATATTTACCAGTGTTTTCTCTACTGTACAGCTGAATATATCCAATAAATATACAGACACGTTCTATATATCCTTCCAAAAGCCTAGGACAAGGGGAAGGCAGCCTCGGCTCTTTTATGACTTGTGGACTTCAACTCCCAGAATTCCTGAGTTAGCCATGCTGAGGGGAAAGGGAGAGGTTTCCAAGCTGAGCCATGCTGGCTCAGGAATTCTGGGAGTTGAAGTCCACGAGTCATAAAAGGGCCAAGTTTGAAGACCCCTGGTTTAAATATTTGAATATTTTTTCCTCACGGTCACATGATGAAAATTCAGGCATTTGGGCAGGGGTAGGCAGCCTCGGCTCTTTTATGACTTGTGGACTTCAACTCCCAGAATTCCTGAGCCAGCCATGCTGAGGGGAAAGGGAGAGGTTTCCAAGCTGAGCCAGACTGTCTCAGGGATTCTGGGACTTGAAGTCCACCAGTCATAAAAGAGCCAAGGTTGCCTACCCCTGGCCTAAGTCCTCCTGTTCTAAGCAGTGAGCCTCCTAGATCGGGGGTAGGCAACCTTGGCTCTTTTATGACTTGTGGACTTCAACTCCCAGAATTCCTGAGCCAGCATGGCTCAGCTTGGAAACCTCTCCCTTTCTCCTCGGCGTGGGTGGCTCAGGAATTCTGGGAGTTGAAGTCCACCAATCATAAAAGAGCCAAGGTTGCCTACCCCTGCCCTAGGAAGAAGAACTACAAAATGTCTGAACAGGTGACACCAATATTTTTTGGCAAAAACTCCCTCTTGTCAGAAAAAGAGTGGGTTATGGCTCTCCCAAGTTCCACTGTGATTCTTGGCAACCAGGATTGTTTTTCATCATGATTAAGGAGGACGCAACACCTCAGGAAATGCAGACAAAATGCACCCACAGGGGTAAATTGAGGATAATAGGCCGATGTGATGTTCTCGTTGCAAGGGGAAGGAAAACCCCAGCTTCATTACAGGCAAGGTCCTTGACTTACGACAGCCCGTTTAACGACCGTTCAATGTTACAAAGGCACGGACAGAAGTGACCGACAACCGTTTTTCACTCTTGCGACCGTTGCAGCTATCCCGATGGTCGCGTGATCTAAACTTGGATGCTTGGCAGCTGACTCATATTTATGACGGTCGCAGAGTCCTGGGGTCATGTGATCCCCTTTTGTGACCTTCTGACAAGCACAGCCAATAGGGAAGCCAGTCTCACTTAACAACCCATTAACAGCTGCAGTGATTCACTTAACAACGATGGCAAGAAAGGTCGTAAAATGGGGCAAAATTCACAACTGTCTTGCTTAATAATAGAATGTTTGGCTCATTGTAAGCCATAAGTCAAGGACTATTTGTATAAAATAATAATAATAATAATAATAATAATAATAATAATAATAATAATAATAATAATAATAATAATAATAATAATAATAATTTCAAACATCCACATCTGCCTATCCCAGGTCCTGGATAAGGACTCGATAGGTAGACAAAATGCCAAATCCAGCCTGAACATCTGGCTGACTGTGCGATGATCCATAATAATAATAATAATAATAATAATAATAATAATAAAAAAAACAGACAAGCACCTGCAACATAACACCCCGGTCTTAACAATTGTCAATAAGAAAGACAAAAAAGTCTGGATAGTGGACGTGGCAGTGCCTGGAGACGGCAGAATAGACGAGAAAGAACTGGAGAAGATCACAAAATACAAAGACCTACAAATAGAAATAGAAAGACTGTGGCAAAAGCAAGCAAGGGTAGTACCAATAGTCATAGGCTCCTTGGGTGCAATCCCAAAACAACTGGAGCACCACTTGAACACCATCATTGGCATTGACAAATTCGCTATTAGTCAATTGCAAAAGGCGGCCTTACTAGGAACTGTTTCCATCCTGCGACGATATCTGTAATACCATCAAACATCCACATCTGCCTATCCCAGGTCCTTGGGAAGGACTTGATAGGTAGACAAAAATGCCAAATCCAGTCTGAACATCTGACTGACTGTGCGATGATTCATAATAATAATAATAATAATAATAATAATAATAATAATAATAATAATAGTTGGAAGGCACTATTTAGGTCTCAGGCAGACAGCTGGACTAGAAGACCTTCAGGGTCCCTTCCAACTCTATTATATAGAAGTGGTCTTCAATCTTGGCAACTTTAAGACTTATGGACTTCAACTCCCAGAATTCTGGGAGCTGAAGTCCACAAGTCTTAAAGTTGCCAAGTTTAAAGACCCCTGTCACATAATAATAAGAGTTGGATATAATATAACATAACAGGTACAATCCCGTTTGAAAAGCCTCAACAAGTTTTAAATACAAGAAAGAGTTTCCAAAGTATTAATTAACTGTTTTAAAACCCACAGGAACTGCTTAGTAATGACTAGCTGGCTCTTGAAGACTGCTGGCTGAGAGCTGGAGTAAAGATACTCTCAGTACATTCAAACCAGCTTCTCAAGTACCCAAACGCACAAACATCTGGATGACACAAAGGAGTATCTTTCCACCCTAGAAGATGGTCAAGAATTTTCTACTGCTACGACAAGGTAGACAAAATGATTCTGAAGCTGGTAAGAGCGATGGTGCTACTCTATGTCAGCCACTCCTAAACAAGCATGATGAAGTGGGCTTTAAATATGATTCCCAGAAGCTTCCAGCTGTCCGCTGTCGGCTATTTGAGATAAGATGTTGGTGTGGCATGACAAGATCTTTTTTTTTAATATCCTGCTACAGACAGGGGAATAACAATCAGTTAGTCCTCTTCACCACCCATTAATATAGAATAGAAAATAGAAATAAAGCTGGAAGGGACCTTGGAGGTCTTCCAGTCCAGCCCCCTGCTCAAGCAGGAGAACCTATACCGTCTCAGACAGGTGACTGTCCAGTCTCTTCTTTAAAATGTCCACTGATGAAGCATCTACAATGTCTGGAGGCAAGCTGTTCCACTGGTTAATTGTCCTGACTGTCAGGAAGTTTCTCCTTAATTCCAGGTTGCTTCTCTCTTTGATCAGCTTCCAACCGTTGTTTCTCATCTTGCCCTCTGGTGCTTTGGAGAATAGTTGGACCCCCTCTTCCTTGTGGCAGCCCCTCAAATACTGGAACGCTGCTATCATGTCTCCCCCATTTCTTCTTTTCTTTAGACTAGCCAAACCCAAGTCCTGCAGCCGTTCTTTGTATGTTTTAGCCTCCAGGCCTTGGATCATCTTATGTCTTTATTTACTTTACTTTTATTTACTTTACTTATTTATTTACTTTACTTATTTATTTACTTCTTAACTGGCCTACAGTGGTCCTTGGTGCTCTCTGAACTTGGCTGGTTTTTTTTATACGTTTCATTACCAAACTAGATAACTGCAACAGTGTTAAAGGGGGGAGGAGGAGGAGGAGGAGCAGAACTGTGGCGTCCTTAGCGCTCTCTGTGCTTGGTTTTCTTATAAATGTTTTATTATCCAAATAGGTAACATCCTAAATGCTAGATTACCACTAGATTACCATGGATGACATTACCTAGTTTGGTCATGAAACATCTGCAAGAAAACAACCAAGCTCAGAGCGCACCAGGGATCCTATAATCCTCCTCTTCCTCCCCACGTCCTTTTAGCATTGATAACATTACCTACTTGGGTAATGAAACGTCTGCAAGAAAAGCCCCGAGCTCAGAGACCACCAATGATCCCACAGTTGCCACTGTCCTCCTCCTCTTCCCTGCAAACCCCACTCCCTTCCAGTCCTGATGATGTTACCTAGCTTGGTAATGAAATGTCTGCAAGGAAACAACCGGGCTCAGAGAGCCTGCAGTTCAAACCTCAGCTACAAATATTCTCTTTTCACCTGGCAACCTGGAAAAACAAAAAAAACTTAAAAGCAGCAACCAACTTCAGAAATAGTGAAGGAAGTCCTTGGCCTACGACCACAACCGAGCCCCCAATTTTTTGTTGCTAAGTGAAAATGTTTAAGTAAATTTTGCCCTATTTTACAACCTTAAATGAATTGTTAATGAATTACGGCCGTTAAGTTAGTCACACGGTTGTTAAGTGAACCTGACTTCCCCATTGATTTTGCTCATCCGAAGGTTCACAAAAGGAGATCACATGACACCGTCACACTGCAGCCGGCATAAATACGAACCAGCTGCCAAGCTGGTTTTTAGCACATGACCCTGGCAGTCATTAAGTGTGAAAATGGTCCTCAGTCACTTTTTTCAGTGCTACTGTAACTTTGAAGGGTCACTAAATTGACTGTTGTAAGGCAAGAACTGCTTGTATTCCCCAGCAACGACCCAGAGATCAATATCCATGATTAAAACTACCCATAATTATGTCTAGCTGCCAGACCCTGGAGCCCCAGTGCTCTTTCCAAAGACGCTCTTTCTGAAGACGCTCAGCTCCATTACCAGGAAACCACAGAAGGAAAAAAGACATCTCAAAACACAGCACAAAGGGCAGAGAGATCCTGAACACCAGCAAACGACACGTGCAGGACGGCCTGCCAGCCCATCCTAAACCAAGATCCAAAGTGGGGCTAAGAGCCACTCCGATGAAACCCAATTATAACCCCCCCACACACACACCCTGAAAAAGATGGCTTGGAGGACGCATTGCAGACCTCCCAGGCAGCCTTCCTTCACCCTCCCCATTCGCACAACCACTATCACACTGCCAACGAGTTGCAGCTTCCTTTCCTTTCCCCCTTCCCCCTCCCAGCTCTCCATCCAGATGCTGCAGAAGAGACCCCAGATCAGCCCTAGAAGAATGAATGAATGAATGGGGGGTGCAGGCAGGGGGACCCCCACCACCCACATAGGGAGGACCTTCAGATTCTGCACTATGACTCCCCACCACTAAGGAACCCCCGCCAACCAAGACTGGCCCCCCATATATCCAAATATTGGTGGTAGCACTAGCATCAGATCCTGCCCCACATGCTACATAGCATGGGAGAATCTAATGCTACCACCAATGTTTAGATATATTGGGGGGGGTCCTTGGTGGTGGTGATGGAGTCAATGCAGAATTTGAGGGTCCTCCCTATGTGGGTGAGGGGGTCCCTCTGCCTGTTCCCCCATTACTTTAGATATGGGGTGTTCTTGGTTGGGGGGGGTCCTTGGTGGTGGAGAGGTTAATGCAGAATCTGAGGGTCCTCTTTTTGTGGGTGGGGGTGTCCCTCTGCCTGTTACCCCATTACTTTAGATATGGGGGGGGTCTTGATACGGGGGTCTTTGGTAGTGAAGAGTCTTAATGCAGAATCTGAGGGTCCTCCCTATGTGGGGAGGTGACTGCTCCCCCATTAGATATATAGGGGAGGTTTGGAGGGGTCCTGGGTCCCCCCTCCCCACAATGCCCCCCCAACCAAACTTCCTAGGCGACAAGGTTGTGTCCCTCTCCCCCTTGTGGGGGGGGTATCTTCCCTCCCTCCCCAGCCCCGTCTGTCAGGGTCCCACCGCCCCCCCCTTTGGTGGGGGAGGGGTGAATACAGCGCAGCTAGAGGGCGCCAGGTTGGGGAAGGAGCACCGAAATGGGGGAGGGGAGCGAGGAAAGGCCCACCCCCCCAAGGAGCCTCGCCTCAATGGGGGGAGGGGGCGGTGGCAAGAGCAGCACCCCCATTCACGGACCTCTCCCCTTTTCCCTCCATAGCTCTCCTCCCCCCCTTCCTGGAGGCTACACTGGCGGGGAGGGAGGGGGGAAGCGCCCACCACCCCCCTCCTCGCCGCCCCTCCGCCCAAGGGGGCTCGTTGGGGTTGCAGGGGGGGTCTCCCCTGCCCGGCTGTCCCCCCTCGGACCGTCCCTGCCTCGCCGTTACCTGAGCAGCCTCCGGGCGCCCGACCGTCCACCCGCCTCACCGGCCTCACACAGACAATATGGCGGCGGCACAAGGCTGGGCCGCCACCGCAGGGCCCAAAGCGAGGCTGGCCGGAAGCGGAAGCGACTCGCTTTCCTCCAACTTTCTCCTTCGCCTTTCCTCGCCTGGTCGTTCTAGCCCTCGCGCTCTATGCCTTCTCGTCTTTCCGCACTGAATTCTGGGAGGTGGAGTTTGTGGAGGGGCACATTGCGGCTGCTTTATTTCCCCCCTCGCTCTTTCTCTGGCCTTGTCCGCGCATCTCACGGCATCGGGGACAGTCTGGCTGGGGATGATGGGCATCGGGGTTGTGAACAGAGGGCCTGCTCCGCTGGTTTTTCCGCAAACCAAAATTTTTGTGGTTGTGGACCCGAAGGGGCTTTTTTTTTTTTTTTTTTTGGCCAAAAGACCACTCTAGACTTTCTTTCCTTGAAGACGTTTTGCTTCTTCAGTTTTGTGGTGGTTCTTCAACACAAAACAGATGCTCAGACTGGATTCGACATATATATATATGTTTTTTTTATAATCACAAGTGCTTAATATTTTATCAGCAACATTGTCTCCGTTCTAAACATTTAACTTACTAATCCATTGAAAATGAAAAGAGAAAGAAGATTCCGTTTATTTTAGAACGGGGGGGGGTCTTTGAACGAGGCCCTTTTATGACTTGTGGACTTCAACTCCCAGAATTCCTCAGCCAGCATGCATGCCTGGCTGAGGAATTCTGGGAGTTGAAGTCCACAAATCATAAGAGGGCCAAGTTTGAAGACCCCTAGTTTAGGACTACATACCTGTATTACATTCTTTATGAGGGGGAAAACAGCAGAAATCTTACCCTTATTCTACATTTAGTGATAATTACCTCTCTTCCAGCCGCGGAGCCACAAAGCAGCCAACAAAAATCTGAACTAGGCCGCTATCTGCTCTTTTTTTTCCAGAATGTTCCTTCAAGATTTCCTCAAAGTACTCATACCTGCCTTATATATTCTATAGCAGGGAGTCTTCAAACTTGGCCCTTTGATGACTTGTGGACTTCAACTCCCAGAATTCCTCAGCCAGCGTGCACGCTGGCTGAGGAATTCTGGGAGTTGAAGTCCACAAGTCATCAAAGGGCCAAGTTTGAAGACCTCTGTTTTAGAACATGAGGCACTTTTTTTCAATGGCTAGAAAAATGAAGTAGAGAGAAAGGAATTTTAAAACGTATTAGTAAGTTAAATGTTAGAACCCGGATTCGGCAATTTTGTGGTTGCTGTATTAAAAAGACATATGCCGCTTCATTCCCAACACTTATGGGAAGTTTATTATTTGTTTTGATTACTCATTAACAAATTTATATAAAGGTAGTCCTTGACTTACAACCGTTTGTTTAGCGACCGTTATAACAGCACTGAAAAAAGTGATTTATGACTTTTTCACACTTAACGATCGTTAACAGCATCACCAGGGTCACATGAGCAGAATTCGGACGCTTGGCAACTGACTCGTATTTATGACGGTGGCAGTGTCCCCCTGGGATCATGTGATCCCCTTTTCCGTCCTGTCAAGCAAAGTCAAATGGGGAAGCCAGATTCACTTAACAACCATGTTACTAACTTAACAACTGCAGCAATTCACTTCACAACTGTGGCAAGGAAGGTCATAAAGATGAGGCAAAACCCAGAAATTTTGGTTGTAAATTGAGGACTACCTGAATAAACAACAAAAAGTTTTTAAAAAGTGGCATAGATGGAAATGAAGTGCAGCACACACACAATCAGAGAGAGAAAAACACACATGCTCTGCCTGGACAAATCTCTGAACTTTTCTAAATAATAAGAATAAGAATGTTGGAAGGGACCTTGGAGGTCATCTAGTCCAACCCCCTGCTCAGGCAGGAAACCCTATACCATTTCAGACAAATGGCTGTCCAGTCTCTTCTTAAAAGCTTCCAGTGTTGGAGCACCCACAGCTTCTGGAGGCACGGTGTTCCACTGATTAATTGTTCTCACTGTCAGGAAGTTTCTCCTTCGTTCTAGGTTGCTTCTCTCCTTGATGAGTTTCCATCCGTTGCTTCTTGTCCTGCCTTCAGTGGTGGTTTGCATTGCCTGCTTCCTGGGGCTGAGTAAGCCTACCTTAAAGTCACAAAGCGTGCCATGTAGAGTAACATTTGCAGATCCAGTAAGCAAATCCACTAGAGGGCATTTTAGCTCTGCCCATGCTCCTTACCTTAGCCACATTACATTCTCAGCCAATGGTAATAAAAAAACCCCGCTGCAATGCATGTTATACAATGCAGATTTATACAATGCAGAACTAATTTCTGGTGCTAAATAAAAATGCTGTGTTGGCAATCGTGTGCACTTCAAACTCAACCAAAAACACACTTCTGTTAGAAAAACACACACTTCTCCACACCGTTCAACCAATGTAGAGAAGAACAGCAAAGATAGTTAGGGGACTGAAGGCAAAAATATACTAAAGCATGACAATTGCGGAAATTGGGTTTGTTGAAGTCAGTGGAAAGAAGGACTAGGGGAGACATGATAGAATAGAATAGAATAGAATAGAATAGAATAGAATAGAATAGAATAGAATAGAATAGAATAGAATAGAATCTGGAAGGGACATTGGAGGTCTTCTAGTCCAGCCCCCTGCTCAAGCAGGAGAACCTATACCATCTCAGACAAGGGATTGTCTATAGCCTCTTCTTTAAAACCTCCAGTGATGGAGCACCCACGATTTCTGGTGGCAAGCTGTTCCAATGGTTAATTGTCCTCACTGTCAGGAAGTTTCTTCTTAATTCCAGGTTGCTTCTCTCTTTAATCAGTTTCCAACCATTGTTTCTCGTCCTTCCCTCTGGTGCTTTGGAGAATAGTTGACCCCCTTTTCTTTGTGGCAGCCCCTCAAATATTGGAAGACTGCTATCATGTCTCCCCTGTTTCTTCTTTTCTTTAGACTAGCCAATCCCAAGTCCCACAGCCGTTCTTCGTATGTTTTAGTCACCAGGCCTTTAACCATCTTAGTTGCTCTTCTCTCAATTTTTTCCAAACTCTCAACATCTTTTTTGTGATATGGTGACCAAAATTGGCTGCAGTATTCCAGGTGTGGCCTCACTAGGGTTTTATAAAGTGGTACTAATACCTTGTGTGATCTTGATTCTATGTTTCTGTTTATACAACCCAGGATTGTATTAGCTTTTGGGCTGCTGCTGCACATGGCTGGCTCATAGTCAAGTGATCATCCACTAGGTCTCCAAGGTCCCTTTCACAAGGTCTTCCAATATCTCAGGGGCTGCCATAAAGAAGAGGGAGTCAAGCTATTCTCCAAAGCACCAGAAGGCAGGACAAGAAGCAATGGATGGAAACTCATCAAAGAGAGAAGCAACCTGGAATTAAGGAGAAACTTCCTGACAGGGAGAACAATTAACAGCTTGCCTTGAGAGGTTGTGAATCTCCAATACTGGAAGTTGGCTTAGGACTACATACCTGTATTACATTCTTTGAGGGGAAAAAAAGCAGAAATCTTACCCTTGTTCTACATTTAGTGATAATTACCTCTCTTCCACCCGCAGAGCCACAAAGCAGCCAACAAAAATCTGAACTAGGCCTCTATCTACTCTTTTTTTCCAGAATGTTCCTTCAAGATTTCCTCAAAATACTCATACCTGCCTTATATATTCTATAGCAGGGGACTTCAAACTGGGCCCTTTCATGACCGGTGGATTTCAACTCCCAGAATTCCTCAGCCAGGCATGCCTGGCTGAGGAATTCTGGGAGTTGAAGTCCACAAATCATAAAAGGGCCAAGTTTGAAGACCCCTGCACGCTGGCTGAGGAATTCTGGGAGTTGAAGTCCACGAGTCATGAAGGGGCCAAGTTTGAAGACTCCTGGTTTAGGACTACATACCTGTATTACATTCTTTATGAGGGGAAAAAAAGCAGAAATCTTACCCTTGTTCTACATTTAGTGATAATTACCCTCTCTTCCAGTCGCGGAGCCACAAAGCAGCCAACAAAAATCTGAACTAGGCCTCTATCTACTCTTTTTTTCCAGAATGTTCCTTCAAGATTTCCTCAAAATACTCATACCTGCCTTATATATTCTATAGAACAGGGGTCTTCCAACTTGGCTCTTTGATGACTGGTGGACTTCAACTCCCAGAATTCCTCAGCTAGGCCTGCCTGGCTCAGGAATTCTGTGAGTTGAAGTCATCAAAGGGCCAAGTTTGAAGACCCCTGCCCTATAGCAAACAATGCCCTATATAGCAAACTGTGGTTTTCACTTGACAACTGCAGCCTTCACTTTACGACCGCTGGGCTCACTTAACAACCACCATATTATCTCAACGACCATTACAAAAAAAGGTCATAAAATAGGATAGGGTTACACAGTTAACCAGCTTAGCGACAATCATAACTCACTACGATAATTCCGGACTTACTGTAAATTTAGCATAGATAGTTTTAACTGAGCACTGAGCCATATTGGCTGAGGTTAAAAGCTAGTTAAGAACAAGTTTTCCACTTAACAGAATAACAGAGTTGGAAGAGTCCTTGGAGGTCTTCTAGTCCAGCCCCCTGCTCGAGCAGGAAAGATAGGCAACATAAAAGATAGATAGATAGATGATAGATAAATAGATAGATAGATAGATAGATAGATAGACAGACAGACAGACAGACAGACAGATTGAGATAGATGTATAGAAGGTAAGTGTAATAGATAGATAGATAGATAGATAGATAGATAGATAGATAGATAGATAGATAGATAGATAGACAGACAGACAGATAGATAATATAGAATTACAGAGTTGGAAGGGACCTTGGAGGTCATCTAGTCCAACCTCCTGTTCAAGCAGGAAACCCAATCTCTTTTTACAAACTTCCAGTGTTGTAGCATTCACAGCTTCTGGAGGCAGGTTGTTCCACTGGTTAATTGTCCTCACTGTTGGGAAGTTTCTCCTGAGTTCCTGTTGCTTCTCTCCTTGATCCATTTCCATCCGTCGCTTCTTCTCCTGCCTTCAGGCGCTTTGGAGAACAGGCTGAAAATCAAATTCAGAGAGCACCAAGGACCCCTCAGGTACAGGGAGTCCTCGGCTTACGACCACAATTGAGCCCAAAATTTCTGTCGCGACGTGAAACATTTATTCAATGAATTTTTGACCCACTTACGACCTTTTTTACCGCCGTCGTTAAGTAAATTGGGGGCCACATGGTTATTAAGTGAATCTGACCTCCCCACTGATTTTGCTCATCAGGAGGTCTCAAAAGGAGGATGACATGACCCCGGGACACTGCAACCGTCGTAAATATGAATCAGTTGCCAAGAATCTAAATTTTGAGCATGGGGACCCTGCAACGGTCGCAAGTGTGAAAAACAGTCCTAAAGTCGCTTTTTTTTCGATCCCGCTGTAACTGACAACAGTCCCTAAACCAGTGGTTCTCAACCTTTTTAATGCCGCGACCCCCAACCGGTCGTAAGTCGAGGACTACTCAACCGGTCGTAAGTCGAGGACTACTCAACGGGTGCAGCACCGTTTGCAGACTGGGACTTTTGGCGGGCTCAGCAGGGCAGAGACAGCCTGGACCATTCCTATTGGCTTTTGAAAGCCAATAGAATTAGACTCTATTCAAGAGAGTCTATTCTATTGGCTTTCAAAAGGCAATAGAATAAAAGGGAGTAGCACAGCTAAGGAAAAGGGGGAAAAATGGCGGACTGCGTTGTTTGGCGACCCCCGTGAAATGGTCATTCGACCCCAAATGGGGTCCTGACCCACAGGTTGAGAACCGCTGATGTAATGTATGGGGAGAGGGGAGAGGGGAAAGAAGTGGTGAGAGGGGAGGAGAGGAAGGGAAGGAAGAAGGGAAAAGGAAAGGGGAGGAAGAAGAGAAAGGAGAAGAGGAAGAGAGGAGGGGAGGAGGGAAGGAGAGGAGAGGAAGGGAAGGAAGAAGGGGAAAGGAAAGGGGAGGAAGAAGGGAAAGGAGAAGAAGAGGAGAGGAGAGGAAGGGAAGGAAGAAGGGAAAGAGGAAAGAGGAGGAAGAGGGGAGAGGGGAGGAGAGGAGAAGAAGGAAAGGAAGAAAGGGGAGGGAAAGGGGAGGAAGAAGGGAAAGGAGAAGAGGAAGAGGAGGAAGAGAGGAGGGGAGGAGGGAAGGAGAGGAGAGGAAGGGAACTGTGGAGAGTTGAGGACTACCTGTAACAGAAGGGTTGGACTAGAAGACCTCCCAGGTCCCGTCCAGCTCTGGGAGTCTGTTCTTCCAAAGGTAGCACGCGTGACTCCGACGCCCTTCCTGGCAGAATCGAAGGTAATCTTAGACAATAAAGAGGAAATAAAACGGCAAGCCTCTTGGCCCCGGACAACCACCTTGGAGAAGTCGGATGGAAAAGCTGAGTTGCTTTCACCTTGTTTTCCAGGCTCGCCCACCCTCTGACGGCAGCGCCTGCTTCCCTGGCCCGGTCAGGGGTCAACGCTCTGGGTAAAGGAGCAGATATTCTCTGGCGAGAGCGTGGCCCTTGATTTTCTCGGCTCCATCTTCCTTGCATTGTGTGGTTCCAAGTCATTGAGGAAACTTTGCGGGCCTTTCGGCTACCGAGTGGCCCCCAGGGGGAAGCCCAGCCCCCTTCCCCCCATTGTCAGAATCCTGGCTATATCCTTGCTCTAAAAATAGGCCGCCTTATCAAGCCATTGTTTGGACACCTCCAGCAAAGAGGTTTGGCGTGGAGAAAGATGAGGGCCTGGGAGCCACGGAGAATTCTTCGAGGGAATTCTTCATAACAAAGCCCCTTCCAGGCTGATGGCATCGGATGGCAACTCATCAAGGAGAGAAGCAACCTGGAACTAAGGAGAAAGTTCCTGACAGGGAGAACAATTAACCCAGTGGTTCTCAACCTTTTTAATGCCACGACCCCCAACCGGTCATAAGTCGAGGACTACTCAACAGGTCGTAAGTCAAGGACTACTCAACTGCTGCAGCCCCGTTTGCAGAATGGGACTTTTGGCGGGCTCAGCAGGGCAGAGACAGCCTGGACAATTCCTATTGGCTTTGGAAAGCCAATAGAATTAGACTCTATTCAAGAGAGTCTATTCTATTGGATTTCAAAAGCCAATAGAATAAAAGGGAGTAGCACAGCTAAGGAAAAGGGGGGAAAAATGGCAGACTACGTTGTTTGGCGACCCCTGTGAAATGGTCGTTCGACCCCAAATGGGGTCCCGACCCACAGGTTGAGAACCACTGAATTAACCAATGGAACAACCTGGAAGTCTTTAAGAAGAGACTGGACCGCCATTTGTCTGAAATGGTATAGGGTTTCCTGCTTGAGCAGGGGGTTGGACTAGAAGACCTCCAAGGTCCCTTCCAGCTCCTATCCTATCCTATCCTATTCTATCCTATTCTATTCTATTCTATTCTTCTCCAAAGCGCCTGAAGGCAGGACAAGAAGCAACAGGGATGGAAACTAACCAAGGAGAGAAGCAACCTGGAAGTAAGGAGAAAGTTCCTCACAGTGAAGACAATTAACCAGTGGAACTGCTTGCTTCCAGAAGTTGTGGGTGCTTCATCACTGGAGGTTTTCAAGAAGAGACTGGACAGCCATTTGCCTGAAATGCTTCAGGGTCTCCTGCTTGAGCAGGGGGTTGGACTAGATGACCTCCAAGGTCCCTTCCAACTCTGTTGCTCTATTTTCCAAAGCACCTAAAAGGCAGGACAAGAAGCAACGGATGGAAGCTAACCAAGGAGAGAAGCAACCTAGAACTAAGGAGAAATTTCCTGACAGTGAGGACAATTAACCAGTGGAACAATCTGCCTCCAGAAGCGGTGAATGCTCCAACATTGGAAGTCTTTAAGAAGAGACTGGACAGCCATTTGTCTGAAATGGTATAGGGTTTCCTGCCTGAGCAGGGGGTTGGACTAGAAGACCTCCAAGGTCCCTTCCAACTCTGTTGCTCTGTCTCCTATTCTGGATAACTGAGAATCTCCATAGACCTCCATCACTGGGGGTTTTCAATAAGAGGCAGGACAGCCATTTGTCTGAAATGCTATAGAGTCTCCTGTTTGAGCAGGGGTTGGATTAGAAGACCTACAAGGTCCCTTCCAGCTCCAATATTCTGTTATTCTGTTACTCCCTGGGATAGTAGCTCAGAGCGTTCTCAGAGTCCCCATCTTGGATCCTGGATTGTACGTTTGGTGAGCAGTCTGGAAGCAGATTTCCTTGTTTGCCTGAGCTAGCTTGCTCTCAGGAAATTTCTCCTTATTTCTAGGTTGGATCTGCCTTGGACAAGCTTCCACCCATTACCTCTTGTCCTGCCCCAGGTGCTTTGGAGCCAAAGTCAGTTCCCTCTTCTCTGTGTAGCCCCGCAAATATTGGAAGACAGTTATCATCTCCTGTCTAGTGCTTCTCTTTGTTAGACTAAACCAGGGATAGGCAACCTTGGCCCTTTTATGACTCGTGGACTTCAACTCCCAGAATTCCTGAGCCAGCATGGGGGAACTATGGCCCCCTCATGACTTGAGGACTTCAACTCCCAGAATTCCTCAGCCAGCATGGGGGGACTATGGCCCCTTCATGGCTTGTGAACTTCAACTCCCAGAATTCCTGAGCCAATATGGAACTATGGCCCCTTCATGACTTATGGACTTCAGCTCCCAGAATTCCTCAGCCAGCATGGAACTATGGCCCCTTCATGACTTGTGGACTTCAACTCCCAGAATTCCTGAGCCATCATGGGGGAACTATGGCCCCTTCATGACTTATGGACTTCAGCTCCCAGAATTCCTCAGCCAGCATGGAACTATGGCCTCTTCATGACTTGTGGACTTCAACTCCCAGAATTCCTCAGCCAGCTCAGCTTGGAACCCTCTCCCTTTCCCCTCAGCATGGTTGGCTCAGGAATTCTGGGAGTTGAAGTCCACGAGTCATAAAAGGGCCAAGTTTGAAGACCCCTGGTTTAGGAACTACATACCTGTATTACATTCTTTATGAGGGGAAAAAAAGCAGAAATCTTACCCTTATTCTACATTTAGTGATAATTACCTCTCTTCCAGCTGCAGAGCCACAAAGCAGCCAACAAAAATCTGAACTAGGCCTCTATCTACTCTTTTTTTTCCAGAATGTTCCTTCAAGATTTCCTCAAAATACTCATACCTGCTTTATATATTCTACAGAGCAGGGATCTTCAAACTTGGCCCCCTCATGACTGGTGGACTTCAACTCCCAGAATTCCTCAGCCAGCCTGGCTCAGCTTGGAAACCTCTCCCTTTCCCCTCAGCGTGCCTGGCTCAGGAATTCTGGGAGTTGAAGTCCATGAGTCATAAAAGAGCCAAGGCTGCCTTGCCCTGGGCTAGACTTACCCAGTTCCCTCCATCATTGATCAGTTATTTAGCCTGCAGACTCCAGATCATCTTTGTTGCTCTTTGCACACTTTTCAGGGTCTCAGCATCGTTTTTATATCCTGGGGACCAGGACTGTGCAGTATAAAACAGTGGTAACACTTCACGTGATTTTGATTCTGTCCTGCTGTTAATGCAGCCTAGCACTGTGTTGGCTTTTTTGGCAGCTGCAGCACACGGCTGGCTCCTATTTAATAATAATAATAATAGAATAGAGCTGGAAGAGACCTTGGAGATCTTCTAGTCCAGCCCCCTGCTCAAGCAGGAGAACCTATACCATCTCAAACAAGTGACTGTCTAGCCCAGGGATAGGCAACCTTGGCTCTTTTATGGCTCGTGGACTTCAACTCCCAGAATTACTGAGCCAGCTTAGCTGGCTCAGGAATTCTGGGAGTTGAAGTCCACAAGTCATAAAAGAGCCAAGGTTGCCTACCCCTGGTCTAGCCTCTTCTTAAAAATCTCCAGTGATGGAGCGCCTACGATTTCTGGATTCAAGCTCTTCCACTGGCTAATTGTCCTCACTGTCAGGAAGTTTCTCCTTAATTCTAGGTTGCTTCTCTCTTTGATCATTGTCCAGCCATTGTTTCTTGTTCTTCCCTCTGGTGCTCTGGAGAATAATGGGACCCCCCTCTTCTTTGTGGCAGCCCCTCAGATGCCGGAACACTGCTATCATGTCGCCCCTGTTTCTTCTTTTCTTTCGACTAGCCAAACCCAAGTCCTGCAGCCGTTCTTCATATTTAAGTGATTGTCCACTAGGATTCCAAGATCCCTCTCACAGTTACTACTACTGAGCAAGGTACCACCTATATGCCATACCTGTGCATTTGGTTTTTTTTCTTGCCTAAATGTAGAACCTTACTTTTCTCTACACTGAATTTCATTTTAGATAGGTAGATAGATTCCTTCGGGGTCTGGAGCCTGTCTTCTAAAGTATTAGCAATTCCCCCCAGCTTGGGGTCACACGCAAATTTGATTTATTCCTTCTATCCCTTGGATGGTGATTTCCTGCCGGCCCTTGGGATACACTTTCTTGCCTCTGTTTGAAATTCCCAGCAGAATACACCAGAGCATCCGTGAAACAGCCCGTCTTGTGATCAGACTTCCCCGCTAAGTAGACACCTTTCACAAAGCACTTGAGACCACTCGGAATTCTTCTACCAGTTGTTATTTTCATACTTACGGTTGATTGTGCTTGTCTCATACATGTAGCAGCTACTGATGTTTCCTTGGATAAATAGCTGTTGTGAGTCTGTTG